>VZTO01008058.1:0-118118 GCA_013400615.1 Syrrhaptes paradoxus | reverse complement strand
TGTGATTCTGTGATTCATCTCTGCCAAGAGAGGTTCTCAAGGGACATAGAGCATACCACAGTTACAGTTGCCATATGGGCATGTTGGGGAGTATCTCTTCTTACATTGCCCTTCCAGTGACATTGGGGGAGACTAAACTATTTTTTAAAACAAGCCTCTGTGAAATGATAAGCCCTGCTTTTCTCTGAAGCAGAGCACAGATGTCTGCTATTTATTCCCTCACTCAAGAGAGAAGAGATGGAAAACTGCTATAAGTGGATAGCCGAGATACACATGGAAGTTCAGAGCAGGAAAACTAATTTAAAGTGCAACATACAGTTCAGTGGTGTAGGAACATTCCCTTTCTATGAATCCTGTTATTCTTTCCAAATAAAATACTACAGTTTTATTTTTGAAAACTGCTATACAATTTTTAATCCTTAGAATTTCTATTTGATAAAAATAAATAAACAGATCCTCTGGTACTAGAAGGAAGAATTTGTCTTTAGCAGGGTAGAGGAAGGAATGAAATTTGCTGCACCATTTGGCCAGATTTATGTCTATGACTATGGAAACACCAGGTGCAGAATTTTTAATACATTGCAAATTTTGATAAGTTAAAGATTACCATCTATATAATGTAGGAAAACATTGTCACTTAATGGTTTACATCCACAGAGACGTGCACAGAGGAGTTAACCCCATGGCCAAGGGTACTCAGCAGCTCCAAAACAATGTCAGGAATGCAGCTGCATTCAGTCCCATTCCCTAGTCTGTGTATTAAGTATAGACAATCTCCTCTTTTGTATTTTTGTGTGTGTCTCTGAGCCACCATTTATTAGCCACTGCCAGAGCTGCAGTTTTTCAGTAGAGGTACCTACACCTGTTTTAGAGTACTCAGCACCATGTATGGTCTTACATATCTGTCATTGAGTCCTAGCTCTTGCCTCACCTGAATTGCTATTCTATAAACCCACACTAAATTGAAGGTCCCTCCATGCATACATGTTACTAAAATTTATAGACACTAAAAGTATTCCTTTAAAAATCTCTCCTTAAAGAAAAATTTATGGATGTGTTTGTTCTGTTCCCCCCTTCCACACACACATTATTGTAGTAAAAGAAGGGACACAATATTTCTGCTTTAAATTAGTGCTTTACTAGCTTCACCTGGCTCTTCAGCTCTGCTTGTGATATGACTCGAGGTAGCTCTCCTTCTTACTGGGATGACTTCTCAGTGACCTGCTCAGTCCTTCAGATTTGAGTCCTTGAGTCTCCTAAGAGCTATGCTTATTTAGTTCTTTGCCTTTCTTTTTGCACACTGCAGACTTATCCAGCATGACCACCTCCTGCACTCAGAGGTTTTGTTAGAAAGAAAATAAAAATTTACTTACACTGCTGGGGTATAAAAGTGGCAGAGGAAGCAGCAGAAGTGGAATGAGAACAACGAGCAAGAGATTTCTGGATCGGAGAATCTCCTTCATCACTGCCATACTCTTTTACTTTCTGGTAAGTTTCTTCCCTTTGGGTTTCTTCTCCAGTTCCTCAGATACTTCAACTTCGACTCCACGTTTTCCTTCACCTGTGCCTGGATTTCCCTGAAAAGTCTCTCTCTCACTGACTCATTTCTTATCCCCACCCAGTCACCTAAAATAACTTTCTTAATTTATTTATTCTTCAATCTGTTGTTCTGAAAATATTTTTTTCAATTAAAAAGACATTTGGTTTATGTAGGGCTCACCAGCACATTCAAAGTGTTATCACACCATAACATGCAGAGGTTTGCAAGTTCAAGCATAGTGATCTTTTGACAATTTTTCTTTTTAATTCAGAATCACAAGTGTACCTGTGTTGCGTCCTTATCCACATGTTTTGGAAAATTTTTTTCTTCCATCATCTAGCAATGTAATTCCTGTCTTCATAAACCGGGAGAGGTATGTTTCAGGCTGCTTCTTTTCCTCCTGTTTGATAGTCTGAATGTCTCAAATACAGGTTTATTTTCTGCTGGAAAATTAAAACCAAAATTTATTGTTCAGTGCACAGAAGCAAACTTGGAGGTATTCCTTCTTTAAAAAAAAAAAATCTGCATCTCCCACAGATTTTGTCTCTTTGTTATAGTTTTTTCTTCTACTTTATATCTACCTTTACCCTACTTTTGCCCTGAGCTTGGAATTCACAGGGCAGCAATTCCAACACAGATTATACTTGGTCTCAAGAAAAAGACTTGTTAAAAACCTTCATGCAACTCTAATTCACCAATGAGGACTGGAGAAAATAGTAGTTGCTCCACCCACTGTCCAAAACCCAGTCAGAACATCTGAGAAAATCAGCAGCCTCCTTTTTCTGACCTGCACACAAACACACAAAAAGACCTTTTTTAAGTTACTGAACAATTTGTTATTATTTCAGGGTCCCAGTACTGATGATAAATAAATAATCATTGTTTTCTAAACAGTATCTTTTGTCTTTCATGTTTCTTCCATCCTGATTCATGAACGTCACTTATTCATAAGGCATGGGCTGATCTCTCTAGTGATTGATGTGCCCTCAGTAACAGTAGGATTCCAATTCAAACTGAGAATTTTTAGAATTCCTACTCGTTTTCTAGTGGAGAAGCATTTCTACAACTCTGCTGTTATTAATGCTTTTTGTGGGGCAGAAAGAACTGGAGCTTTAGGACTGAATCCATTGGCTGGTTGCATGCCCAACCTGTGGGCAGTCATCCATTTACCCTGTATCTCATAGGAAGAAGCCACACACATAGGATTTTCTATGTTCTTAAACCTTGTTTGCCTATCATCTCCCCACACTTTGCTAGTCAGATGCAAACTAAGCTCCCCAGACTGAACTGGGATGCCTCTGTGACACTGAGTCCTGGAGAACTGGCAAAGGCAGACCTGCAAAGGAGTTGGATGTGCAGGGTGAATTCTTCCTGAAATATGTAATTGTATCTAAGACTATGTCATGTTTCTGTACCTTGAAACTTTCATCAAGCAACAGAACCTTGTGACCCTTCAGGCAAATTTAGCAATTAGTTCTGGAAGCAAAAATTTAGTTAATCAGAAGATTTTTGATTGGCCAATACAGCCAGGAAATTTGTATCTGTTTTGTCAGTTGTTTCAGAGAGAAACTAAAAGAATGTATGTAATACTAAAAAAAAAATGAAAACATTTTATCTTAAATGAAAAATTATCTATGTTTTATTTCAATTTTTCATGATCTGCAAGGTCAAAGGTGGATAAATGGTGCCATTTAGAGCCAACAGCTCTTCACTGTGTGAGAGAAGCACTGTCTATAAAGATGACTCAGTCTGAAGTGACGCTGCAAATTGATCTAGGGAGCAGGCAACCTATACCTGCATCTTAAGCAATATTGAGGGAGGGAAGATCCCTAAGCCCAAAGACCTGCCCTGAGGCAGGGTTCTTCCCACCTGAACTCTGGAAAAAAAGAGGCACTCTGGTTCCTATCTATTACATCCTTCTGCTGGTCAGAGGGAAGGACTGTTCCCTCTTCACTCCAATGAAGAGTTTCATGGTCTGAGAGAACCAATTACTCAAGCTGCAAGTTGCTAAATAGTAAATCTGCTGCTGAAATCAATACAATACAAAACCAATTAGTTTTGTGCAGAATATTTTTATTATTACATTGACAGTCTGTTAAATTAATCTGGGCAGTCCAAGCACATTCCCAAGAAATAAATCTTTTTCCTATACTACACACAGTAATGGGAGGAGCGAAACAAACTCAGAAGAAACTTTGTTTTCTGTTGAGGAGATAAAGGTTTTAATTACCAATTTGTAAGGTATGTATGCCATAGGGAATGATCAGATATTCAAAATTATCTGTAATTCTTTTCTATGGGATACTTACTGATGAGTAAACTCTGACTGCTGGACAGTCCTGTTGTGGGGTGAGGAAAGTGGCTGGGAGGTATTTCTCTGGATGGTAACTGCCAGCAATCAATACTTGCTATGGTGCTCTTTCTTGTTATCTTTGCAGACTTGGAATCACTGGCTGTAAGGGATTTACGAATTGCCCTGGTTCCAGGCTCTTCCAGCAAGTGGTGCCTTAGGGAGCCAAGAAACAGAGCTGGGAAGGCAAGAGTGTACTCAGTGGCATTTCTCCATGTGTTTATAAAGCATGGTGTGGGAAGAAACACAAACACATCCCCAGTGTTTATGCTGAAGGCTTAAAGGGAATGTGTGCTGTAGCACAAGGCTGCTTTGGGGGCACTGAGCTGTGTGTGCAAGTAGAGGAGACGGAGATACTTGTGGCTCATACCTTTGTGGTTGAGGTTTTCAGTTTCCTTTGCCGTATGCCAGCCAGACTTTGAAGACAGCCAGCAATGATCTTCAGATATAAAAGTGCACCTGCACATATGTGCATCTGAATGGAAACGTGCACAGTCAAGCATACACTTACAGAAACTGCTGGGAGAAACAGGACTGACCGTTTTTTATAAGCCCTTTGTCCAGGGCTTATAAATGCAGCTGCTTATGCTGTTTCCAGCCTACCCCTAAGGCTGCTGTAGTTCCACATTCCCACGAGTGATTGCCAAACCCAGTGGTGCTATGACTGCTTGCACTAGTTGCTGTTTGCTGCAGCAACTTGGTGCTGGATGGATTTTTTCAGCTCCAGTCACTGGAGTATCCCTGTTAAGGGACACGGAAGAGTTCATTCCTTTTACTCAAGTGATGCAAAGCAGTTAAACATGATTCAGAACTGGGGCTGCAATCCTCAATTCTCTTTTACAGCCTCAGAGATTTGTGATTTGGGCCTGTCTCCTTGAGATATTATGCAAACAGAGAGACAGAGAGTGTTGGTATGAAAGGATGAAATAAATGTTCAGCTGTTTTCCCATGCTCTGGAAGTAGAAGCACCTCTAATACTAGTAGAGAAACAACATTCGTACAAATTGTTCACAAAAATCAGGGGATTTGCTTTAGAGGAGTGTGGATTTTTCATTGCTACTCGTCTATCTGACAAGATATATCTCCTTTTTCTGTCCATTTTCTGTCCATGATTTTTTTGCAGTTTATAAGAATCAGTGGCACTATTTCTACAAACAATTTTTGCTGTAAAAAGTACTGCTTTTCCACTGCTCCCAAATTCATAATTCCCACCACTGGATTGGTGAATGGCCTTTTCTGCTAAGTGATCAGATGCAATTTTTCCCTGATAAAACAAGTTAGGATTCTTCCATGTACTCAGCACTTACATACACACACATGCATAAAGATGCTCACACATAAACACAAGAGAATATATAATTTACCATCAAAAATGAACCACACTGATAAATTCAGCACCAGGTATGTTTTAATGCACCTTCCTCCCTTGCCTCAGGGGCATTCTGAAGCATGGATGACCTGTGTTCAAGTGCAACCAAGGAAAAATATGTCATCGTTAAAGTAAACAGGTCATTTGTCTTGCCTTCGATTCTGCTGAAGACAATTCCATGTTCCCTTCAAAAAAACAAGGAGCAGAAGCAAAGTCATGTGAAAATAATGAAAGAATCATTGCAGACTGTTTCCGAGCATAGATCTAGGAAGCAGGGAATATGTTCACAGGCATTGTTTGCTGCTGGTGTTCACAATGCTCTTTGTCTTCTCCAAATGCCATTGCAATTAAAAACCAGCTCAGCCAAATGAAGTGAATCAGACAGTGCTTATTTACAAGAATATTTGGAATGAATAATATTTGGCATAATTTCTGAAGGCTGACAGTTATGAAACATCTTCCTTTTACAGAGAGCCATTGAATCTCTTTATAATATTATTTTACTGACCAGCCAAAATATGAACTTGCTTTTCCAGCTAAGAAAGCAGCATTGTCCAGCACATACACACAGATATGTGACAAGAAGCACAGTATAGTTATGTATTGCTTATGGGAAAACCAAAGGATGAAACAAGGCCAGATGAAACAGACGTCTGGGGTCTACACCATACTGCTTTCTTTGACTGTCACAGAATATGCCTCCAAGCCAGCACAAAAATCAGATTCCCAGAACTGAATATAACTTTTTTTCCCCATTTAACATGGAACTACAAAGTGGATTCCACAAGAGGGAGCTTGAAAACAAATAATCTTTCATGAAGCAGGCTACTAAACTCTTTACAGAATAAAGTTCAGGACATGCTATGTGTCCCTTATCAACCAGAAGAGTTGGCTGAGTTGCCGTTGCATCAAGTCTCCCATGATGATGTCTCTTTGCTATATGGCAACATCAAGTCGTGCTTCAGGGCTTTGTAAAGATTGACAAAAGATTCAACCCAAATGTCTTTCTGGTGCCCCTGGGACTGAGCAGCCCTGTAGGCTGTGTAGACCATGGTCAGCACTGTCCTTTCAAAGTCTTCTTTCTTGAGGACCCGTGGGTAGGAAGACAGCCTGTTACTCAGCCTGCGGATCTCTGTGATGCTCTTGGGGATAATCTCATTGCAGATGGTGTCAAATTCAGCAGCCTTCCTCAGTGAAGCGAGCTCCTCATCTTTGATGGAGATCCTCTGACCTTTGTCAATGGCAAGCTCAGCTAAAAGAAACTGGTACAAAATCAGAACACAGAAAGCTATTTATCTTCTCCGAGAGAGTCGAGGCAGAGTAAATGTGAATGTCCTTAGCTCTTTACTTTAGGTCAAATGGAGAAAAAACTCTCATTGCAATGGCTGGAGGTGGGGTAGGCCAGAAAGCCTCTATGTGAACATTGGACTCCTGTGTTACCTACCTGGGAAAATTAGAGACAGGCTATGGGGAAATGAAAGAGGAAAAGGAAAAAACAGGTAGTCTTCTGCTGTCCAAAACAGGCATGGGTTGCTGCTGGTATCACATGGGGACTAAAGAGGTGGAGAGAGCAGCACAGCTGGGACAGCTGCCAGGGACAGCAGTTCTGGCCTAGCTCTGTGTGAGAGAGCACAGCAGTGGCTTCCCAGCCCATCTTCCTTGTTTGGACATCCAGTTCTAGTTTCTCAAGGTGTGGGCTAGGTAGATTTGACCCATGCACATTCTTCCAGTGGGCCACTTTCCCTTAGGTAACCGTATGACACTGTTCCAGACTGTGCCTTACATCTGCAGTCTCCACTGCTGTGAAAGAGGGGACTTGAATCATTTTGAAGTGAAGCAGTCATGCCCTTGGGATTACTTTGCAAGGACTGATATTTGTGGCTTTAATGCTTTGAACAAATAATTTGGGACTGAGACTTTGACCAAAGAATTTAAATGCATTGTGTTGTTAATATGTAACTGTTCTGGAAGAAAGTTGCTTTCAGTAGAAAGCCATTTGCTCTGGTTTTCACTTTGCGTGTCAGTGAGCTAGAACCCACATTTGAGGTACTTACTGCAGGCAACTGCTGCCTGATTAAGTGCTGAAAGAGTCTGTTCCCTCCTTTCTGGTGAGCTATTACATAGCCAGCAATGGGTTTACTGCTGGGATGAGTAAAAGTGACATGAAGACAGATAATGGATAACCCCAGTATGGACAGTAACCCCAGTCTTAGTCAGGACATAAGGTACCATCTGCTCCCACATACTAAACCTCATAAAGCAGGACCACATCTTCCAGTGAGTTTTGTAGCACTGGGTTAAGGAAGGTGGCTGAGGACCTCTTGAATCGCTGAGCAGCTGGGAAAAGCATAGCTGGAAAATAAAAATGGGAGAAGAGAGGTTATATAGGGTGGCAAACATCGAAAAGAGGAAGCACTTTTCAATAGCAGATTCAACCAAAGTACTGTGTTGCAAAGGCTTACTGTGCAGTATGACTTCTCACTGTAAATAAAATGGGCAGCATGGACTGCTTTGACTATAATCTACTAGGGATGGAATCTAGCTGTTTGTCCTGTGTCCATCTATGCTGTGTCTAACACAGAGCAGGTTATAATCCAAGCCTGGGACTCTGAGGTGCAGCCATGGTGTACAGCATAATAATGATAACTGTATTATAGACACTATTCTTCCTCCTGGCTTTGCAAGGGGAAACTAATACTGACCCTCAACACAGCCTACTTTCTTCAGGCCATTCTCCTACTGTCACGGTTCTAAGACCCTACATTTCTGCTGGTTTCAACTGCCTAAAAGTTAATCTCTCCTTGGTTGACAGACACAGCTCCTCCAGAGAGTAGATCACTTCATCTGTCCTGGGCATATGTGTCTGGAAGGAGTGACTCTCCCTTTGGAAATGCCTATATCTATTAATTGAACCTGTTACCAGCTTAGACAAAACAGCTGCATTCAATGAGGTGAATATGAATTTATGACTTCAATATTTCACAGTTTTATGGGTAGAAACAACAAAGTCCACTATGATCAAGTATTTATTTACCACTATGAAGTGTACTACTGATATTTTCTCAGGGAAATGAGACAGAAAAGTTATGTATAGTCACTGAACTCAGCAGCTCAGTGAGGTAGAGTGCTTGTGGAGTCAATGACCTGTACAAATCGGAGTACAGAAAACATCTGATGCTACATTACAGACCACATAAATGCTTTGAGTTACTAGCTAGGCTACTGACCAGGTAACTAGGTACTATGAAAAGATGTAAGTTCCTTTCAGAGTAGAGGGGAAAACCCTGTTTTGTTTGATGTTACATGTAAATGACTTAGATATTGATGTTTAGGTAACCATACTTAGGATTTGTTGGATTTTTTCTAGTACTCAGGAATAGGAAATTTTTATTAAAGCTGTGCTTCTCTGACTATCAGTACATTTCCTCATAAACTTCACTTCCCAACTTTAACTGTTGTTTACCAATAGATAAATTTGGAAATTGGTTTAAAAAAAAGGAAAAAAAACCTCAACCTTTTGAAAGGCATTATGATTCCCCCCTTAAAATTTAGATTTCGACAATTACGAGTAACATTTAATAGAACATGCAGCTTATTTTGAGTTTCTGAAAATCTTAATCCCACCCTCTCTCTACCAGATTTTTTTCCCATGAAATATTTTTCCTAGATCAATTTGTTTTTGCCAAAGTTCTGGTGATGAATTTTGCATGCTGTCTGTAGAAAATCTGAATGTCATTTAAACTCTTTCTGCTGGGCATGCTGGCATGCAAAAAAACCCCATCTGGAACAACTGCAATTATTTTATGGAAAAGTTGTCTCTGATCTCTGACTACCTGGTTCCTCAGACAATTTGTTTCTTTGACTATCCAAGAAGATCACAAATATGCAGTTCCTTCTAGACTCTGTAGCCTAAATATTGCCCTGTTTCCTGGGCTGTTGCCAGCTGTTGACTTTGTTAAAGTTTGATTTAATGACATTTAAATTCTAGTAACACAAGGAGAAAGAAACCATGCCCTCAGAGATTTGGTTAATTAGAACCTCTACTATCTGGCATAAGGAAAATTAATTGGGATAATACCAGGTATGTATTGCTCGACCCAGCAAAGGGTATTTTGGTCTTGAATTAGCTAGGGGATATAGCACAGGTGAGATAGTTTGTTAAATTGCAATAAACATACTGCAGCTGAATACTAACTGCAAATGCATCCTGCAGTGATCGATAACAGACATTTTGGTAAGACATACAGTGTTAGGTGCTTCCTATTGAATCCACATGAGTTTAGATTAAAACTTGTTTAAAGTATTGAACAGTACTTTCAGGTTATGTGAGTAAAAGCCTGAAGGAATGAATGCATCCAGTAAATGAAAGGAGGTGTTGAAAAGGACTTGGTTTCTGCAGTAGGCTTTCCCCATCATGATGCTTTTACCACTTCAGCATGTTGTCTGGCCCAGCCGAGGACATGACGAGTTTGGGAAAGGTCACAAGCCACCTGCATGTTCTGCTCTGCAAGAGTATTTGCTTGGCTGACCACTGGCTACTGGGACTATACCCATTTTCTGCTGCTGCTCCATCACTGATGTTCACCCCTCTTTCTCAGAGCTTTGCTTAGACACACTGGAGCTACTCCATCTTTTGCTTTTGGCAGTTGGAGAATGCAATTGAGTGCATGTGAAGCACTTGAAGCTTCATGCACTAATTGCTGAGTAATTAAAACTTTTATTACCAGGCAATTAAAACTCTAATTACTAAGCAGCTGGCAGAAATCCAGTCCATAATGATGACGATTCATTTTTATCTTTTTTAGATGCCCTTTAGTGGAAACAGCCTCAGAGTGCAGAGTACCTCTACATATACAGATGGCTTACATGCCCCCTGAGCTATGGTGTCTGTGACATCTTGTTTCAGTACTGTCATGCTTATTATCATCACATAGATCGCTTTTAGCTTTAAGGCCAACTGCAGATTCCTACCATGGAGCTGAGCTAGGAGTCATCAGGTTCAGCCCATTACTGTTCACCCAGAAAAACCTCAGAGAAGGACCCACACAAAAATTAATTCCATATTATTGGTTTAGTACTGACCCACTTGCTGAATCACAGTTAACGCCTTGGAAAGCAGCTAAGTTTTTTCTACCCACCAGTTCCCAGGATAACACAGATTATGCTAGGAGATTCAGAGGAATAGGAGCATGAGCTGCTATGTTGTAAAAAGGACTCTGTATGCATATCAGAAGCAGATGATCCTCTGTAGGGACCAGGCTAGCACTGACTCCCTGATCCCATTATCTTTTTCCCAAAACCTATCAAACTTTGTTACAGTTATTAGACACTACTCAGAAACTCTTTCAAAGCTCATTTGTATTTGTCATGGTGATCTGCTTTTCCTGATCCACATTGTATTTCAGTCATTCCCTTTCTTTCTCTTCCTGCACAGTAGCCAAATCCTTCCACCATCACTCCCTACACAGTCCTCTCTGTCAATCCACAAGTTCCTCCCAGATGGTGTGAGCCGTTAGAGCAAACATTATCTGATTTTCATTACACTGACTTAACACACGTACAAGTTAAGCACAAAAGCTGAGACGGAGAAAGGTTTGCACCCAGTTTCTGCATTTAGTGATGACAAATTTAACTTGAAACTTTTCTGCTGATTTTACTTCTTCATTTACTTCCATCTCTGACATGAGTTAGCTGGGCAGTATCAAAGAACAGCAGAGGATTATTGCTGTGACTTACCATCTCTTTACTATTTTCTTCCCCAAGGGAGTTCCCTGTAAAGCTATCAAGCAATTATTTCAGAGCAAGGTGCAGAGCAATGTGCGTCATTTTATGGTGATGTTGCAGCAAATTCATTTCAATGTCAGTAGCTGTGAATGTCTGAGGAGAAGAGATCCTTAATCAGTATTGACAGAGAAAGCCCACCCAGTGATCTCTGAAGTCAGTGGAGAGACTCCGATTGATTTATTGTTTTTACTTCTCTTACAAATGTGTCAAGACATTTCCAACTGAGATGTGGGTGCTTCTGTTCTAAGGGTTGAACAGTCACATAACAGAAAGCTTATATCCACAGAGATGAGGTAGAGAAAATAAGGTTTCGATTATTTTTACTGAAAACATTTTCTATTATGTATCTATGTACTACCAGGCTCATACTCTTCCATATCCCTTCCTCAGAGGGGCCTTAGGAGTGCTCCCTGATCTGACGTCCCTCGCTGCCCACTGAGGTCTCAGGGCTAGAGGTGGATGGCAGCAGCGTGACCCAGTGCAGCCACCCACTCCCAGCCCACCTGCCTGACCCTGAATGGCCTCTTCCTGTGGCCTGGAGCCCCCCACTGCTTGTACCTGAAGATGGTGGACAGCCAACAAGTCTAGTCTTAAGGGTGGCTGAAAGTTCTTGTCGAAATATGGTGCAGGAGTCCCTGTTTTCTGCACCACTCACTGCCGGGGTCTGTCCAGTCTCCTAGAGCTCTGTTGGGTCAACTCCTCTTTAAGGACTACCATGGTTCCCAACTCATTGGCCTGCTTCTAACTACTTACCTCATGACAGCTAAGAAATTTCTTTATGGTTTAAATATAACATCACATCTGAGACTGACAGCAGCTTTATTTTAAAGATGCTTTCATTTTTTTTTAAGAACTGTGCTAGAATTTTCTCGACCTCATTAGCCACCTGGTAAACATTCATGATCCTCTCCCAGGTTTTCCATGCAGTTTCACTGGTAAGGATACAGATGTTTAGTTTTGCTTTCCGGTCTACACTCCATGATTTCCCAATCGTTGCCTGTGATGTTTTTCCTCAATAAGTACAGAGCATAGCTGTACGAGTACTCAGTTATTTTTGCATTATCAACGCCCTTTTCTTCTCCTATTAAAAGGTACGAAACAAAGAGCATTTATGAGACCCTGCGCAGGCCATTTCTCCAAAGCATGGACAACTCCCCAGGGGTCCAGGACATGCACACAGTTTAACTGGGGTCATGACTCAGTAGGAATTATTTTGATTGACTTCAGAGGCATGGAAAAGGGCTATCTCATTGCTCCAGTGGGACCCCTTTCATGAAGGATGGGAGGAGAAGAGGAAAAAGAAGGACTTGTTGGCTCCTGACTTCCTGCAAGCAAAGAAAGGCAGAGTTGCCTGTTGACATTGGGAAAAAGAGTGTCCTGGGTGTAGTTGTCCTATAAATCAAATTCAGTCACTGGCTTCATGGGACCAGCCCCCTATTTCTGGGAGTGCAAGGAAAGGAGCAGTTGCACAGGCAGCAGCAGTTTCTGTTCAGTGATGGATCTGAAAAGGACAAGCCATCTCTGAAACTGCTTTATGTGTTTGTCAGTAGTTGTAACAGGGATTAATAGGACTCTGAAAAGCCATCTCCTCTCAAACCACCACAGCTGTCTTAGTAGTGAGAAACTGTTAGAAGCTCAGCAGTACATCCAGCTTGCCCTCTCACAGCAAAAGTTTCCCTTTCCTGCCCAAAGCTTTTGAAGTCAGGACTCCAAGACGTCAACAGAAAGAATTTAATGCATCACAAATTATAATGACAGCAGTTTCTCCCTATTTGGCTTTATCTTATTGGTAAAGCAGGGAATAAAAGTGTTTACTACAAATTCAGTGCTGTGAGTGCATTTGTGCATGGAAACAAATATGCATGCTGCTCCTTAAATGAAAGGAAATGAAAATGTAAAATTTTATAGGTTATTGTTCATGAAGGCATGATAAAGTCCTTCTTGTCCTATACTTGCCTCATCCCCAGAAAGATGCTTGTTCACCATCTGCAAAGTATTTATACTACCATAGACCTGCAATCGCTACCAGGGCAGAACTCAAGCTTTGACCAGCCAGCCCTGTGATGGAGTGTGCTCAGGCATAGCTCATCTACGCTTCCTGAGGTTTTGCTTTACTGTATCAAAACTGCTGTATTAGAAATGATTTGAACAATTTGCCCTAGCTCAGGAGAAATTGAAAGTGTGGGAAGCCAGAGGAAGAATAAGAGGAATAAAATAAGGGAAGAACACACAAAACCCTGGAAAGACAAGGAAAAAACACTGCAGTGCTATAGGCTACCTTCTGAAACTTGTATCTGGAATTGCAGTTACATAAGTAGCTCCCATGACAACAAGTGCAATGCAAAGGCTTGTGCATTCCAATTTTAATGCATTTAAATCTCTATTGTTAGGAGATTAAATCCCAATGCCCCTTAGGAGAACACAGCAGTGAGATGGAGAAGACAGTTTAATTACAAACCAACATGAACTGCACGTTTTTAAAAGCAGCTACCAACAGAATTTGCCTCTTTTTACTTTCAGCTCCATATCCTTGCTATCTTCGCTCCTAAGACTAAAATTAATAGTGACAGTGATCTCTCTTTATTCCTGCCTGTTGGCTAAAGGTGAGGAATAGATATTTGTCTCTTATTTAGTTATAATTAGAATAGTTAAAACAAAAATGGCTCCATATTGAAAGTCTCGGTTTTGTCAACAAGGATCTAGGAAGTATATCTCCCTACAAAAGCTTGCAACAGGCAATGCTGTTCTTAGGAAAAGAAAAAAAAAAACCACAACAGTTTAAACCACCTAGAATTAATAAACGATTGTATTCAATTCCTTAGTTTATCACCTAATCAATTTTTTTTAAAGTTACATTTTATAATTTATTTTCTTTTTAAGAAGTACACATACTCTGAAAGGGTGTCTCAGTTCCTTAAAGCAGAACCCACTGCAACCTATACTTCTGTGCTTCATAAATATCCTGAGATGTGTTAGGTTAGATTAACATGCAACAGAGTTTCTATATAAAACTATAGTGGTAATAGCCTTTCTAGCTACTTGGCATGAGTAAGAAATGTAAAGGTGTATTAGAAAGATCAAAAAAAATTATGTTTGCAGAAATGGATATTGCTTGAGGAGGAAATGGTGCATCTGATACTGTGATTGTGAGAGGCAGAGGATATTTTTTCTTTTATGATTTAAATAATATGGTTTCAAAGCTAGAACTAGCAACAGCTAATACAGTCTGAGAAATTATTCCCTCATATGGAACTTCCATTATGCAGCTTTTTCACCTCTTCCCAGCCTCAAGCAATGTATGCTGTGTTATTTTTTAATTCCCTTGGATGTAAGAAGGGGGTTCCTAACTGGAATTATTTCTGATCACAAAAAAAGACGCAGTCAACCCAGAGAGGCTTTTAACGTGCTGGAGTAAAGTTGCCACAGAAGGCATGGAGAGAAAAAATGCACACAGAAACTGAAGGAAAGAAGTAAGTGAAATGTCTTTCAGTTTACTGCCGTATTACCAGGAACTGATGATAGGCTATGGTGAACACTATATAAGTGAAAGGCAACAATAAGGAAAGGAAATATCACCCCTGTTCCATGGACCTAATACAGAGGCAATAAGCAATTTTGGTAATACAGGAAATTTCAGGTAGATGTGGGAAATGAATCAGTGCTTTATATCCCTGTCTTCATTGCAGGATCATCTCCCCTTCCCTATCTGTGTCCCATTGCTCACAAGAACTTTTCTCCAACAGCCCTTGTGCAAGGGGAAGATACAAAGCAGTCTTAATGAAATACATTTGAAAATTTTTTTTAGAAATTAACAAGGGAAGAGATATAATGATGATCCAATACACTTCCATTTCTCTCAGTAAGGAACAGAGAAAGGAGGGAGGGAGGGAAGAAATGCAGTAGACTGTTGGTGTTTCAGTACTGAGCTGTGGGGAAGGACCCTAGGACCAGAGTGAAGTAGATGACTCTCCTGTTGAACAGTGGAGTGAGAGCAATGGAAATCAGAGCTCTGCTCTGCGGGAAAAGAGAGGGCTCCAGCAGCTTCAAGAGCTCTGTGCATCATGCTATTGCTGCTCTGAAAGGAAAACCCTCCAAAACCAAGTCTGCCTCTCCAGTTCTTTGCCCTTTTAATTTTAACACCACAGATCCCAAAGGGGTGGGTCCAGCCCTGCACCACCTCTGGGGCACATATTTGCTCAGAGCTGAGACATTGAGCACAGAGGAGAGGTGTCGAGTAGTTAACAGCCTTTTTATATTATGCGGTACTTTCTTTTTCAGTTGGGCTTCCTTGGATTCCTGGCAGGCAAAGGCAACTGTGTATCTAGGGTTTTGCTGAGGCTGACCTAATCACAGCTGCAGCTGTAAGGGGCAGTGTCGCACTCCTGCCCCCGAGTCAGGCTCTCCCTCCTTCCCTTTGTGCCGACACTGCTTTGTGAGCCAAGCCAAGGATCTGGCTGGTCATGAATGAAGGGAAAAAGCAAACCAAAAAAAGACTGGGAGATTTAGCTGCCTTACTCCCCGCTGCAGCTGCTACGCCAGCAGCTCTCCTGCGTGTGAGAAACTCCCAGTACAAGTGTGGTCCAACTGCTCTTGGGACATTTGGTGATGATTCCAATTCTTGGATGACATAAGGATGGACATCAGCCCTGATTAGGAAAAGCAGAAACCCGTACTCATGCATACACACCCTTGATCTAACCACCAAGCTCATGGGCTCCTTTCTGTAGACGGTCACCTCAACTAGTATAGTCATTGCTAGGTGAGGATTTGCCACAGGACTACTAGCTGCCAAACACTTCTTTCCCTTCTGTGCTTACATCCCCCTGAACTTTTAACAGAGTAAATTAAACTGGCACAAAGAATATCTAAAATTTATTCCAAGACTGGATGGTGAGAAATGAATCAAAGGTCCAGTTTGACTGCAGACACTGTTATTGCTGATTGAATTGTGCTGTAATGACTTATCCTATGGGAACTGTCCCATGAAGATCATGGAGCTGTCAGTTGAGGTGAAGAAAAGCAGAAGAAATGGTGGGGACACTGGAATTATTCACTTAAGCCATCTGTGAATAGTTTCAACTAGCAAGTAAATTCAAGTGTTTGACGGTGGATCTAGGAACTGTTATTTAACTGATAATAAATTACTATTTTGCTCGTGTTTAAACTGCTCACCCACACATAGTGTCACACATGTGAAACAAGTTATTCCTCAAAGTCATGAAGTATTAATATTGCAGCTCAAAACTGAGGATGGATAAACATTATAATGACTTCAGATTAGAAGGAACCAGAATTGTCTTCCCCTTTGCTTCAAATCTCCATCCAAGTTGAAATAAATTGTTAGGAGAATACGTAAACCTCAATTTTCTGCTGCTTCTGCTTCGGGATTTCATTTGTTCTTCAAAAACAGGGAAACCCCAGGTGCTTTCCAGCTGTTCATTGAGCTCCAAATGTCAGTGCACCTGATGATGGTTTTCTTAATGACATTAATATGTACTGATGGAGAAAGCATATAAATCAGCCTTACACAAATAGCAGGGGGGTACTGGGTTCTTTTTGTGAGGAAATTAGGTTGGTTTGGTTTTTTGGGGTTTTTTTTTTGAGACAATGGCTTTTCAAAACATTTTTTGTTTTCTAGTAGTGATGGTAAAGATAAAAAGTCTGAGAAAGTAACTCAGAACTGAAGATGGATTCAGTTATGTTTGTGAACTGGACTGGTACAGCAGTTTTGCCACCTGAACAGAATGTGAAGGGTGAAAAGCTGTACTGTATCCCTGGGTAAGAATCAGGGGAACCATATCTCTCCTGGAATGGTGAGTGAGGGTCACAATGAGAAGGTGTCAAGTTTACACCTGCATGAATAATGGTCCCCATTATGTTAATTTCTGCATCTGCACGGAAAAAATATTTTTAAATTAATGGAACTCAAATATAATAATCCACAAAATCTACCCAGTAGATTTCAATGTGTGCAGATGCAATAGTGGGCCAAGACAATACTGATGATGTTACTAGAAACATAGCAAAGAAATCTGAAGAAAGAGTGCAAAAATGGGTTATATTTATAGACATCTTTCCCACTCTGCAAACACACATAAGAGATTTCTATTTTACAAAGCTGTCATTTTTCCACTGTTCGTTGTTATTTCTTGATCTCCTAAAATCTGAATATTTCTAGACCTTTCAGGTTTCACAATCGGCTGAAATACAGCTGAGACCATCGTACAACTGGATTCACCACTAAATACAGAAAGCACTGCCAGAACCTTTAGTGTTGAAAACTGCTAAAGGCAGCTGGACATTGTGGATGAGATTGTCAGATGACCTGAGTTGGTCACGTCCAGCCCTGTGACGCTGTCTTGTGGGCAGCCAGGTCACAGAGAGCTCTGTGCTGTGAAAGGCGTGCTCAGGATAGGAGGGAAGAGAAGGCTACATTCAGGCTTACAGAAATCTTACAGCCAACAAAATAACCCAAACGACTTATTGTCGTGAAGAGTGGGACCTGAAAGGCACAGAATCCTGACAGTTGCTCCTGAAATTGATGGAAATTCAAATCTCAACATCTTTCACTATTGCAGTTCCTGCCCCTATGGATGCCATCTCTCAATGGCTCCCAGCCCAAGAGCACCCTGACAGTTTGTCCCGTGTATTTGATTCAGTGCTATTTTTCCTTACCATACATTCTCTTCTGGAGTCTTTTGAGCTGAACTTGTAAAATAGATTATAGCTTACAGGAAAACAGTCAAATAAATATTTAAGGAAAAAAAAAATTAATGACAAATTCATCATTTACAGGGGTTGATTGACATTTAGCCTGGCCACAAAATCAGGTAGGGACTATTTGTCTCTGTTTTTATACTTCTAAATGCTAGCCCCGATAATCTTTAAGTTCTGTTTTGATCTCTGATCAGTGCACAGGTACTAAGGCTGAAGCAGAATGCAAACTAGCTTGTCATGGCTGAGCTCTTCGGACACACTGGGTTAGTAGGTGTGACCCATTTAACAGGGTTACAGAGACACTGGTGTGAGTGCTCCAGTTTGTTGTGAAAGGAGCACTTAAAAGATAATTTACAACTTTTTTTAAATAATGCATGCACTACTTTTTCAACAAAAGCACCCATAAGGAGATGCACTGGGTTTTGAAAAAAGTAAACTACAATATGTTCAAGTAGCTTCTCCAAAATGAACTACAGTAAGAAGGACTAGCACTCTCTTCCACTTCAGCAGATAGACATTCAGTAGGTGCTGAATGTCTTGGGTTCAGCAGCATTTGTATATGGAGGCATCTGGGGAGATACATTTGCTTTTCTTCAAGTGAGATACAGTTGCTTCTTTGACAGTTTATGGCTTGTTTGGCAGCATGAATTAAACCAGGAGTGAAAAGCTCCTGGTGGATATTGTAGATGTGACTGAAAAGCCAGCTGGACATGATGTTTGCTTCCATCTTTGATCACGTAAGAAGAAAGGAGGGAAAGGGTATAGAGTATTTAAGATGTGATGAGTTGGTTACTTTCACCTCACGGATGAATTTGTGCAAGTAGAAACTGAGCTCTTTGCTTAAGAGTCCCTGTATGCTTCTTTGGAGGACATACATGCATATGTTGTTCAGTTCACATCAGCTGGACCACACTGGCTGTGAGCAGCATGCACAGAGATTAGAGCTGACATAACTGGATGCATGCTGGATTGACGGTCTGTGGCACATTCAGTTAGTCATTCACGGTTTGAAGGACATCCAGAAATTCCCAGCAAGTGTCCAACAGCCTGCTCTCTAAATACAATTTCTGGCTAGAAAAGGAGTGTCTTTCTAGGGAAATGCAATTTCTTATGGTATCCGTAACACTTAGCTATTTACCAGGCAGACTCTTTAAAGACAGACGTCTTAATCAGCTGGAGACCAGAGCATTTCCCTGCTGTGAACATGAGAAATAAAACACCATGGCAAAACAAGCCCCCAGTCTGTGCGATTGCCAGCTTGTGACTGCCTCATCTTTCTCAGTCCCATTGCTAAACATCTAAATCCCCATCTCCCTGTGTTCCTGGAGGATTGTCTTCATCCACCACATGCAGCATTGCCCAGACCTCAGCCTTCCCTCTGTGCAGCAGAGCTGGTTTTAGGAAGAGATAGGGCACAGTGAGAGAAGGAGACCTGGTACAGGAAGACAGGAGGGTTACGTAATACAGGTAAAAGCACCAGGCCTGGGCCATAAAAGAGATTTGAGCTCTTCTTGGTGTTGACAGAGGAACCTGGTATCTGTAGCCCATTGATCAATATTGGGACCCTTTGAGCTGAGCTCAGACACAGTGCTGCCTATATGTTCTGCCCTGGCTTTCCCCAGGCATCCTGTGTGAAAGCAGAGACATATTATCATCCTCCTCCTGCTGGAGAGCCCAACATGGCAATCACAGACTACACTTCACCATTTGAGCCTAACTAATTGTAGCTGATTCCTGTTATGGGGCACCCCAGTGTTGAAAAATCTTTGGGTACTTTTCTATCCTTTTATCTCTGTGAGGACCCAACCAAGCTTTAGATTTCCTAATTACAAGTCAAGGTAGGTTAGCCACTTTGAGCTTTGTTTATTAAAAACCCTGGTGGTAGAAATCAAGAAAACAAGCAATATATGCGTTTTTATCATTAGACTTGCTGCCTTCCAAAATTTTCTGCCAAATTGGCATGACAACCCAGAAAACCAGAAGTTGCTGCGACTATGACAAATGAATGGTTTCTGAACACATGCTGTACTATATTAGGATGTCTACAAGTAGTCTTTAACTGGAAATGGAGTTTGTTCAGTGCCAAACCATGAACAATTACAGTAAATAAAAATGAGGCATGCCTTAAATGTCTTTTATTTCAGGAGGGGGCTTAAGACATGAACAGTTCCCTCGGACACAAAATCTGCATTTAATAAATAAATTCAATAAACAATTACTTTGTGTTTCTTTAGAGTCAGACGTAAACAAAAAAACAATGTGATGGCTGTGAGCATTATGAAAACCAGAGAGGAAACTGAGGGCTTGCAGAGCTTGAACCATTCTTCCAGGGGTTGATAAGGGGAAACAAAGATTTTTGCAGCTGTGGCACTGTTACTATGACTGGTGTTCAAGGGAAAGTTTGACTGATGTTAATGGTAAATGCTATAGCCCAATAGTTTCTTGCAGCTTCCATGGAATAAAATAGCCTATTTCTTGGGCAGTGGGAAGAGTCTTTTTTCATACCAAAGTAGTTTAGAAACTTCCAAGGGATGCAACAACAACAACAAAAAAGGAGACGTTCAGAGACCTCCACATATTCCTAACTCAGTAGCAGTTATTTTAACTTTTATACTGTGACCAGTGGTGAATTGCCCAGACTAGTGCATCTCAATACCTTGGTGTAATGAGAGGGTGGTGGGGACCAGAAGCAATCATGAGTCCTGCTTACATGAGGAAAAGGCAATGCCAGCTCCAGAGAAATGGAACCATCCCATGAGCCAGAGGAGCAGATGGATAAGATGAAGACCAGCTGTGACAGATAGACATCTTCCGATGTCTGGGTTCAAATGGGGATGCATACCATGCTGACAAGGGGTGAATGCTACCCTAATATTAACGTATGTGTGCTTTAATCTTTCCAGCCCACATTAATCACATTTTCTCTCTCTCCACACTTTTACTTTCTCTTCGTCTTTGCCTGTCATTCATATTACTTCCTTCAATTTGCTATTTTGACCTCCAGCTTTTTCTCTATTCTTTCTCAGCATCTCTGCCTTTTTCCTTTGCCTCTCTTGCTTCCCTCTCTGTGGCTCAAATAAGCCCTGACAGACTGGAAAGTCTTTACTCTTTCCAAGACAGAGAAGAGATTAGAAGCACCAGCTCCATTTGGGGCATGCCACCACCTGCCAAATACATGGAGACAATGAAATCCTGATGTTCTGGCTCGCAGCAGATATCCACATTCAGTGAGGTGCCGTTTATTCTCTTCACAATGAAGTAAAATCTGACAAGTGTTCTGCGCCACCCATGCCATGCAAGGGGGTGGAGGGGTCACACAGGCATCACAGAAGACTTTGTTCATTTAGGTCTCGAACACGAGACTGCAGCACAGTGTTGCCCTTCCACTCTCCCATTTCCTGCCAAATAACCTTTGAGCTTTCAACAACTTATTTTTCCCTTTCTCAGCGACTTTTTTTCAGCTACCCACCTGACTCCTCCTGAGAGGAGAGGGACTCAGAGGGTTTGGACCCTGGCTCCTGGCTGGTGACCTGTTTCCCTGTGGCTGGGGAGGAATTTCCAGAGGATGAGTGGTATGTGTGAGGCTCGCAGGGGAACTGGGGAGCTGCCAAACCTAACCGGCAAACTGGGCCAGGAAAGGCCCCACAAAAGCTTTCACCAGAGGAAAGGAATGTTTGTGGAAACTGGGAATATTGGAGCTTAGTTAACTCTGCTCTTCTCCTCCTCAGATTCTTCTTAGTCTCACACCCAGCACTGAGCTCAGCCTGCCACAAGGACCCCGATAGTGAGACAAGAGGAGCCAGGTTATTGCTGCAGCCTGGAGCACCTCAGGGGGGATAAAAGAGTTGGCAGGTAAGGGTTAGTGGCTGAGTAGGCAAGGGGGTCCTGTGGCTTGTGGTGCAGACTCAGGCTAATTTAATGTCTCTGTGTTAGCAAGCATGCTGTGGGGGATATATCATAAAGATGCCATAGCAATAGCTAAATAAAATGGGATTTTGAGGTAATGAGAGACATAAGGACAATACAGACATACAGGATCCCTTCCTCCGCTTTCTTTCCTTCCAGAGGGAGAGAAAATCCCATAGATGGCTGTCCCCTTGGGGACTTTTGTCTGTGTGTCTCCCCACAAATGTTATTTGCAACTTGTCCTCAAGTTGCCTTTTTTTTTTCTTTTTGTGATGCTTTGATATGTTTCCTTCTCTGCTTCCTAGCACCAGCTATCCAAGTAGCTGACCTGCATGAGCTTTGCCATTTTACTGAAAAACCCTTCAACCAACAAAAACCATGTTTGAGCTGGAAGCTTTTAACAATCAGGTTTACTACAGGAATCCAAATCCCAGATAACAGCTGGGATTGTGGCCTCACTTCTGAGAGAGGCAAACTCCCGTTGACTTCAGTGGTACTGGCTTGCACATTTCAGTGCTTTTAAAGCTAAATCAAGGAGCAGGCTGGTTTACCCACTTCAAGCTGATACTCACAGAGCTCTCTGTTTTGCTGCAGCCAGGTCCATGTATCCATGTACCCAGCTAGCTTCTCTGTGTCTTGGATGGACTCCACTCCCTTCAGCAAAGCCACCGGGGTGCAGAGGGAGAGTGCATGGTTTTGCAGAACCCCAGTTCAAGGTGGGTGCAGGCTGTGCACATTGGCAAGCACCAGTGTTCATCTCCAGCACCCTACAACAGTCTTACAGGTCCTGCCCCGCCTTGAACCTGAGAACAGGCACTGTGTGCAAAGTTAATTGCTCCACCACTCAGTGCTTTACCTCAGCAATTTACATCTTGCCTGTCAGTATTTGAGTAATCAGAGCCTGATGATGTTCATTAAGACCTGCTGACTTTCCTTTTAATGACATTGTACTATTCAGTGCTCCTGACAGGATTTCTTTCTGCCTGAGAGGTCATTACGCTCCTGCTGAATCTCTCATGATGGACCCCAAGGAAACAAGAAAAGCACTTTGTGCTTCAGAAACAGAATTTTTAAAAAATCACCACTACTAACAACATAGAGGACTACATGCACACAGTCATCTTGAAGAGATCTGGGGCAAGTGATTTAACTCCTTTGTGCGTCACAATGAAAAGGGACGCTAACATTTCCTCTTCTTAATTACACTGAATGTTCTTTGGAAAAGGAAATAATTTTTTTTGTGTGTTTGCATAATGCCAGGTACCAGCGGGGTCTCTTTTCTCTGGGACCAGCAGTTGAGTATAAGATGATCAGGAGGGGACTCTCAGAGTGCTCTACAGTCTTTGCATGTGCACACGAGGTATTTCATTTGTAACAGAGCTGCTCTGCTTCTAGAAGGGAATTTTGGTTTAACAGCATGCATTAAGAGCAGTGAGGTGGTTGTTAAAAGTAAGGTGAAGGGAGCTATTTCCATGTGAAAGCAAAAGGAGTGATTGGCAGGAGGTGTTTCTGAGCTGGATTTTGGTTGGGACATGGGGACCCTTGTGCAAAATGATCCAGACCATGGCAGTTCTATACCTGAGACTGAGGCAAATAGATGGGACACTACAACATGGAGGAATCCTAAAAAAAAACATGATCAAAGCAGCAGCAAATGTCTTCCTGACTTGCCAGTCCTCAGTACTGGGATGGAACTGGGATCACTGAGAATATTCTACTGGTGCCACTTTCAGCTTATAGTTCTCGCTTTGTCTAGCATATATCAGAGAGAAAACAGCTTTACCTCATGTGCCTTCCTCTTGTTGCTTACCTAGATTTCCTCAAAATTGTTTAGCTGCTTTCTCTTTTTAATTTTTGACTCTGTCAACCAGTTCATGACTGTATGAGCTGTAAGTTTTAGCCATTTTTTTGCCTGTTTCCTGTGGCGAAAAGAGCCTCTGAATCACTTAGATCCTTCCTTGCTAACAGCATGACTGCTTTTATAGAGTACAGTATCTATTTGTGATCTAAACTAACACGTGGAAGCTTCTGTAATCTATCCTCCCTCTGATCTCGTAACAGTTTAGCATCATTGCCCTGGAAGAGATTACAAACTTCGATTTTTTTTAAGCATCCTTTGTATGTTTTCCAGTTTCAAGTATCCACTGTGAATTCTGATTCAGGGATCACCCTGTACACAGGTTAAATTCATTAAGTCTTTGCCCAAGGGAGCATTTGGGGAATCAGGACATGCTAGAAAGGATTTTGATTACAGTCACAGCCCTACTGTATTGGATAGTTATCCTGTGCAGGTAAAATCCATTCAGAAACTGTTATAATCTAGCTACCTTTCTCAACATCAAGCAGCTTTCCCAGGTACTAATAACTAGTCCCTTTTCAGCCCCTTCTTAAGTCCTCTCCCTGCTCTTCCTGCAATAGCACTTAATCGTTTCAGACTGCCACCACGACTGGTACCCATGGGACCTGTCACAAGGAATGGGAAATCCATGGCTGCGCCACACAGCAAAGCACAGGGCAGAGATGTCAGAGTCAGAAGAATTATGACCACATCAGTGTGGTACCGGGTCCAGCCAGGGGAGTCCTGTTGAAAGGCAGAGCTCGTTTCCCTGGACACATGCCATGCACATGATTACTACACTGCTGGGACACCAGCTAGAGTCCCTGCACTGTCCTGCGCGGTGCAAGGCAGGCAGTTTGCCTTGGCCCTGAGTCTGTGATCTCTGCTCCACACACCATTGTGCCATACAGGCATCCTAGTTGCTTCCTTAGTTCAGTAATTCTCAAATATTTTCCAGAACTTCTTGAAAACATATTTTTGTCTTTCCTTTCTTCTAATTTCTTGAAGGGCAGAAAATATTCTTCTAATGCCTCCTTCCTACTGTGTATACTCTAGGACAATTTGTTTTTAAGGATCTGTTTTTAGGTCTATGACATACATTTATACTCATCTCTTACACAGCTCTTTGCAAAGGAATTCAGGAAGTAAAAGCACAGGTATATAAATAGGTCATCCATCTGCAAAGCTAATTCCTCCAAGTTTCAATCCCAGACTGCCCTTCAGGTAGTGCCTCCCTCTCTTTACAGGTACGGTTGTGATACTTGGTGCCATAATAACTTGCATCAGGCAAATAAACCCCCAGAGGCTCCAGCCTACAAACATGGACTCCCATGGGTACAGACTTATGGAATAGATCGACCAAGCCTTTTGTAGGTCCAGTGAGGTCTCTGGAATGAGTACAACAAGCAGGGAAGTTGGAAGAATTTTCCAAGTGATGACAGCGGAGACAGAGAAAAGGAAATATTGTATTTTCTGCATAATAAGAAATATTCTTTACACAGCAAGGCTTAGACAGAGTTGGCTCTGTTTCATAACATTTCGTATTTTTCATTGTTTTATCTGCACTACATATTTTAAGAACTGAATAACAATGGCTTTATGGAAATTAAAGGAATTTAAGTAGATGTTGCATTTTAAAAAGTTCTTGTAGCTGGCCAGTTACTGCAATTTCTTTTTACCCTTGGACCAGACCTTGGAAAACCTCAGTATGTCCTAAATAAGCCAAGGCCATAACCTGGTATACTCAAGGCCCACTGGGGATATATGTGTATATGTGTTTGACCATTTGTGTTATAATTGCATGCTGTGTTGAAGCATGAACACATGCTCTTTGCTCATGCTGTCCAAACCAAAAATGTCAAACAAGTGTTACTGTCAGCGGACAAATCCCAGAAGTTGCTCAGAGAGCGCCTGGCTGTAAGGATGCAACAAGAGATGTCAGGGAAAGAGAGGCAAATAAGGTCAAAAAGGTGGGGGAATGCAGTGCATGCCCTAATCTCCAAGGCACTCATCCCTTGTCCATATGGCAAGGTCATCAGCAACCTGGAATGCAGCAAATGATCACACAGTACAGGATACGTTAAACACTACTTCCTTATAAAAGGACTGGCTGGCTTTCTAGCAACAGCCAATCCCTCTTTCTTTTCTGCATAGTCCTCCCTCTCCTGGCACTGAAGAGCTGCCAGCCTGCTGTAGCTAAGACCACAAGCAGAAGTAGCCTGGAAAAGTTGTTCATATAGAAGCTGCTCCATCAAAATCAAAAACTCAGTTGTCACAACACTACAGGAAATACTAAAAGTTTGAACCGTTGTGGGGAAATCAAGGAAACCAAGCCTTCTGTTCTTCACGTAATTCCTTCTTCAGAAAGCTTCAAAAGAGAACAAACTGCTCTCCAGTGTATTGGTACTCATCAGAACAGTTTGATGAAAACAACTGGGTGGCAAGCAGTGACACTGTCTCCAGGTATCACAGCTGCATGGGGTTTTTTAGTTTATTTTTGTTGTCAAAGAATAGGATTTTTTCCTTGGTTTCTCCAGCAAAAACTTCAAGATCTGGAATTCTTATTTGGGACCTTCAGAAATTAATATGACCTCACCTCTACCATCACATAGGGAATATCACTCAGTAGAGACCTAACATTACCTTTTCTCTCTAGGCAGGTGCTTTACAAAATCCAAGAGGGTAATACCATACAGCTAAGCCTACAAGAGGCTTAAGGAAACCTGAGATGATGACAAGCAAATTATTTTGACACCACTCCGGGTCTTTTCTTCATTATTCTGAACATGTCCATCCTAGGGACCAAGCTTTGCCTGTGACTTCTGGACCAATGTCTACAGCTGGATTTAGGCAGGCTGAGGAGTGTGTGAGATTTTTAATGCAAATAGTTGAGGGAGTGAAAAAACAAACAAGCAACCAAACAAACCTGAGCTCAGTTTTCCTGCCAGAAATGCTTTTTTTTTCCCATTCATTGATGCTCATAAAAGCAAAGGGAAGAGGGAGGTGGCAGTGTGGAGTTCCCACTCACCAGTCAGCACAAGTATGTTAGTCTTTCCTCACATGTGGCTTTTTTCCTTGACCAAAGCTTAAATACTTGGTTTCAAAGGCTGGGCATCCAAGGCTGCCCTAGTGCCCCCTAGTGAAAAAATGGTAAAAGCTAGACCTTGTTTTATCGAATATCGACTGTTCATTTCTATCGCAAACAACAACTGATGGTAATTAAAGCAAAACCCTTTGTCCTACTGTTTTGTAAACAATCTGGACTACTAGTCAACAGGGAGTTCATATGCAGATCCGTCTTTCATTTCCATCTGTCTTTCATTGCCATCAGAGCAGATGCTGATCTGTCTTTGCTTTTCAATGGTAAAAGTCAGATCAAGAGACAAATAAGACAAATGACTAAGGTTTAGCTCACACAAGAGTCGGTTGTCATCTGTGGAGGGAAGCAAGAGTTCTGAGTGTGCAGAAGGGTGTGCCGTGCCTCACTACTCAAAATTCCTCTTAGGTTTCTAAGCAATTAAAAAATTAGAACAGTGCTTTGGCCCTCTAGATACTGCAGACTAGGATGGGATTGGTTGGGCTGACACGTAGGTAGTTTAAGGGAGTGGAGGTTCTCTAAAGTAGCTGTTGTTGAAGGAGACATTCCTCTAAAACATATTTGGAGCTGAACAGTCTCAGCAGCTGTGAAGAAGAAATCTAGTTTACTCCTCAGCAGATGTCTGTACACAAAATCTGCGAGAACTGAACTCCTTATCACAACAAGGAATGAATCTTCTCTCCCCTCTGAAGTGTCCCAAAACAAACTCTAGACCTTCCAGCTTGAAAACAGTCTGCTTTTGCAAAAGGCACAATAGAGTTCTGATGTTTTCTTTTAAATATTCATGATGGTTAAAAATTGACTTTAACAGTTGCATAGATTCCTTTTAGGGTTGTGTTGTTGTTGTTTAGTTAAAATAAGTATATTAGCAAAAGTGAAGAACATCCTTAAATTGCATAGTAATCATTCCATGGAAACTAACCCCTTTCTTTTTGCTTTTTTTCCATTTCATAGGTAGGGTGACCTCACTCTTCTAAAAGGTAGGGTTGGGGTTTTTTCATCTAAGCAGATCTATTTCTGATTTCCTCACCTTTTTATATCTCTGGAAAGACCAACTCTCATCTACAGGATTAAGGAATTTTATGATGAAAGTTGGTGTCATTATCTCTATTACATAGTAAGAGAAAAGTAAGGTACACGAAGGTATAATGACTCATCCAGTATCAACCAAGAGGCTGATGGAAAAGCTGGGAAAAGAACCTGCCATTCTGAGTCCCAGGTCAATGCCCTGTCAGTGAGCTCCCACTAACTGTAAGGAACAATTAAGCATTCCTACAGCCTTAGCAGAATTGCATAGCTCTTCATTCAGCCATTGCCTCCCCTACAAAATCAAAACCAAACCCAAATAGCAGACTTGAAAGGAACCAGCTATAACAAGAAAGACATGGGAGACTGGGGTGGGGAGGGGGGCATCTGAATGCTTGTTTTTTTAACAGACTCCAGTTCCTTTAAATATCTGTGAGTTTCAGTATCAGAACCAAAGAAATCTTTGGGGAGGTGTTTCCTTTCTCCACTTCCAGCAGCTACCGAACCTGTGCCAAATACCATAGGAGAGAATTTAAAAAAAAAAGGGAAAGGACTTCATCACTAGCTTTGAAGCCAGCATCTTCTCTGCAATCCAATCATCCCACCCAAACCATTTCGTATGTTACTGTCACACACTTGAATATAAATATGTCACAACTACATATAGTCATATTGGCAGCTGAAACCTGATAACACTGCAAGTACCTTTCTCTGTGTTGTATGTGCTAGTCTGGCAGGGTACAGTCATAGACACTCCTAGGCACCTTGCACAACAGGCATTTTTGTGTTGTTATTACCAGGTATCTACTTGGTGGAGCAGAAGATTTTGACACTTGTGACTGCAAAGGCTTTTGCTTTAAGGTTTCATGACCTATAATTTTTGTTAATGCAAGAGAAAAAGCAGAAGGCAAGAGAAAAGGAAAAGTAAGAAAACAGTGTAGTTTTAGTTCATGGGATATTTTATGTATGTATTTGTATTAAAATAGAATACATATATAATTTTACCTTTATGCACTTATGCATGTGTATTTTTCTATTTGTCTATACAATTATTTAGCTGACCTGTTTAATGGAGAAAAAGAATTCCAGAGTTGAGAAGGACAAATTGTATAAATATGTATATATATGTATAATGGAACATAATTTCAGACCAAATCTACACACTCAAAGTTTTCTCTTAAATAGTTTTTCATGTTTAAATCTTACCTCTGCTCCATCTGTGGGTCACAGTAGCATGAGCACTGTAATAGAACAGCAGCAGCAGCAAGGTCTTCCAAAGCATCGTTCTCTTTAAAATACGTATGTCTAGCTGTATAGTGGCTTTTTAATTACCTACCTACTTTATTTTCAGGAATAAATAAATGGCTTTTCCCTCTCTTCCCCCACCCCCCTTTGAAGGGGAACCTCTCTGTTCTTCTGGGTACANAAAAAAAAAAGGGAAAGGACTTCATCACTAGCTTTGAAGCCAGCATCTTCTCTGCAATCCAATCATCCCACCCAAACCATTTCGTATGTTACTGTCACACACTTGAATATAAATATGTCACAACTACATATAGTCATATTGGCAGCTGAAACCTGATAACACTGCAAGTACCTTTCTCTGTGTTGTATGTGCTAGTCTGGCAGGGTACAGTCATAGACACTCCTAGGCACCTTGCACAACAGGCATTTTTGTGTTGTTATTACCAGGTATCTACTTGGTGGAGCAGAAGATTTTGACACTTGTGACTGCAAAGGCTTTTGCTTTAAGGTTTCATGACCTATAATTTTTGTTAATGCAAGAGAAAAAGCAGAAGGCAAGAGAAAAGGAAAAGTAAGAAAACAGTGTAGTTTTAGTTCATGGGATATTTTATGTATGTATTTGTATTAAAATAGAATACATATATAATTTTACCTTTATGCACTTATGCATGTGTATTTTTCTATTTGTCTATACAATTATTTAGCTGACCTGTTTAATGGAGAAAAAGAATTCCAGAGTTGAGAAGGACAAATTGTATAAATATGTATATATATGTATAATGGAACATAATTTCAGACCAAATCTACACACTCAAAGTTTTCTCTTAAATAGTTTTTCATGTTTAAATCTTACCTCTGCTCCATCTGTGGGTCACAGTAGCATGAGCACTGTAATAGAACAGCAGCAGCAGCAAGGTCTTCCAAAGCATCGTTCTCTTTAAAATACGTATGTCTAGCTGTATAGTGGCTTTTTAATTACCTACCTACTTTATTTTCAGGAATAAATAAATGGCTTTTCCCTCTCTTCCCCCACCCCCCTTTGAAGGGGAACCTCTCTGTTCTTCTGGGTACAGCTGAAGTCAGTGTGCAGCTTCTCTCCCAAACCAAGTCTCCTCGGGATCAGGAAACTTACTTTCACAGGCAGACTTTGTTTTTATCCACATCTGGAATGACTCATGGTGCATGTGAGTTTGCTGGCAGCTGTGTGAATAAATATCATTACATTTTTTTAGCTGAGTTTCATTTGTTATATGGGCCAGTTGGAATTTATTTTTGTCCAATGAACAGCCACAAGTAACTTCATTAAAGGATACTCTTGAATCCCAGCACTGCAGCTACTCTTCTGTAACGCAGGGGGCTATACGCTAACCCATGTCTGAGGCAAAATCCTCCTCTGGAACGATATACAGCTTCCCTTGGACGCTTAAGTCAGGGAGTGGGGCATGTGCTCTGCAAGAACATTTTGCTACTGTGATTCATATAATCGCTCCTTTATTAAGAACATATAATGCCGCACTTAGACTTCAGTTCTGCAGGAAAAGTCTTGGCCTTTTCCTCCATTTGGCCAGTGCAGAGAACAGGAAGGTCCAAATCCTTAACTGGCTCTCTTCAATGGTCCTATGTGGAACAGTAAGCAATCCTAAGGACAATCTACATAGCCAGGCTGAATGTGGAGAGGCGATGCTGAACAAAAAGGCTACTGATAGACGTCTCCTTGCTGACACTGGCCCCAGGGAAGACAACACTGGAACACTGGAAGCTTTTATCCCAGAGCCACTCGACATAGCAGAAGCTGCAGGTATGTACTGTCCCTGGCGCAGCTTCGTCAGCAGCATCAGGGGGTGTTTTGTGGGAACACAGCACTGAAATAACAGCAAGTTGCTGTGTGTTGGAAAAGACTGATGAAAAATAGGAACATAAGTAGTATTTAGCAGAATCAAGGGATAGGGGATAATGCATTTGGTGCCTAGAACTGATGAGTCTAATTCTCTTCTTTTATATGTGAGTGTAAGCCAGGAACAAATCCACAGACATCCATGAATACACACTGGTGTATAACTGGCACATAAGAAAGGAGACTCCACCTCAGAAAGTATAAATAGAAGAATTAAGGGAAAGGACCAAGAGTTGGAATGACAGTGGGCACTGTGGCTCAGAATTAATGGGCACTGGCAGGAACGCATGGAGAAAACCTGTTCAGCTCCTGTCTCTCTCATGCCAAAGTCTGGCCTTAGCTTCAGTCATCTTGTTCTTCTCTGTCCCAGCTTCAACTAACACCAGCTGTAAAGGAAGGAGGAGGGTCAAATAAGGTTGTCTTGCTTAAGGCAACGCCACTTCTTTTCCTAAATGTACAGATTTTCCTATGCTAGAGTGCTTCAGGTTACTCCCATATAAACAGCACATGAATATAAGACAGTATTTTACATGCCAAGGAGATGACAAAAGGTATAATTCAAGCAGAGGGTGGCTAACTAATTTTCTCACTATAAACTTCTTGCCATAACATATTAGGGATGGGTCTGAATGGAGGGTTAAAAGTAGGAGTGGGCTCACTCAAATGCATCTGTCCAGTAATTATGGAGCTGGAACAAACTAGTTTTAAATTCCCTACAGAGGGGGAGAAAGAAAAAGACATGCTGCAAGAGGATGATTGTTCATACTTAGTTCAAGTAAGTCACTTAGGACAGGATCAGTTTCTTTCTGGAGGACGTGGGTCCAGTCACCAGCACGACCAATTCTGAGATGATGTGCATCAAGATGATTTGCATCAAGAAGGTGCAAGCTGCACCACAGTAAGGGGATAATGGTCTCTCAACCACTGAGGAAAGAAATAGTGTGGTGTAATGCCTACTGGGAAGACTTCAACCAGTAGGGAGGACTTGAGGAAGTACATTTTAGTTTAACAAACCACCTTAGCGAAACCCTCTAGCAAGCAAACACAGTGGGTATAGGTGGCTTCCTTGACTTAACTGCATCAGCCTAGCTACCCTGGCATGAAGATCTTAATGTCAACAGGGTCTGTAAACAAGATGTTTCAAAGTCAAGTAGAGGAGGGAGAAGCAGCACTCAGAATGTGCATTACAGGCTTGAGAAACGAAAGAGAATTACAAGAAAACTTACAATCCTGTGGGGTAACAAAGGAACACGTTTTCAGTGGTATTTGGGAAGGGGAGGTAGGAACTGTTCTGAGGTGGTGTATCGTTTCATTGTTCACATCTAAGGAAACAGCAGCCAATACGAGAGGATGAAGGAAGTCAGAGAGGCTCCATCCCCCTCTAACCCAGAATCAGAGCTATTTTGCAGAAAGAGCCCTGCAGGATGACTCTGCCACCTGACTGCCAGCAGCAACACACTTCCTCTGCTAGTTCTTTGTCGCTGCTTAATATATCCAGCCTAGAAAGGGAAAGGACAAGAATCCCAGGAATTTCCTTCCCTGATCTTCCGCTCCACCTCCAGCCTCTGGAGCAAGCACCTTACGAGCAACAGAGCAGCTGAGAGAGACAGAACAGATGTGTGATAAGACTGGCATACGGGTCAAGGGATATGAGAGTATGAAATTGTTACTGATTTCTCCTTTTTTAGACCCTGGAGATGTTGCTCTGAAGCTACTTTATATGTGATATTTATTGTTATTGTTTATTTCTCCTTAATCCGAATCTGGCTACAGAATCCTCCCTTTGCCTTATCTGAGCTCAAATACAAACTCTCCCAGCTTTGACTGCCTCTCTGCATGTACAACATCTGTAGGGCAAATTTTACTTTAAGACTGTGAATGATGAACTCACATCTGTTTTCTTACAGGAAATGCAGCTGTAAATATAACAGATCCACGTAAAACAAAAAAAACACTTTCCCTGTGGCATCCTCTCAAGAAGTGTAAATGCCTGTTTCCTCCCTTAAAACTGTAAATCTTTTTCTCTCCCATATGGTTGTATATACAGAGTCATATCCTCTCTATTTAAAAGCCCTCCAGATGAAGCCAGGAGATAAATCTTTCAAGTGTGCTCAGGGAACTTCAACTATACTGCTTCTATTCATCTCATGATTATATTTTATTAGATAGTTGCTCAGTCTCAGTTCAAGGCAGTTTCCATCTATGCTGGAGGTTTGAGTCACTGCAATTATAACGAATATTGAAGCAGGATAGAAATTGTCACTATTTATAAATATTAAAAAGCTCCTAGATGGATTTGGAAGTGCTTTATGGTGAAGAATTCATCCTGAAGATGTGTCTGGTCAGAGAGGGTACAATGCCGCTGAAGCCAGGAGGCTGAGAGCTGGTTTGCTAGCTGGTTGATATTCAGGTCTTAAATCAGTGTAGTGCTAGACACTGTCACAGTTATGTTAAGGTGAATATTTATGTTTTGCCAGTTCTCATAAATAGAGGTGTTGGAACTGAAAGTCCTCCAGTGCTGCAAGTATCTGAGAGACCTTTCAGGCACAGGAAAGGTGTGATGTACTGCTGCCTCTGGCAGGCTGTCGGAGGTGAAAATGGGCACTTGTGCAACTCTCAGCAACACGACTAGATACTGGGGAGCAGATTTTCCATTTGATTCCTCCATCCTGATGCTGTCAGTGAGAGTCTGTACATGCTGATACTCCCACACAGTCTCTTTAAGAAGCTTGGGAGAAAAGGAGTGGGTGAAGACAGAATAGGGAAGCTGTCAGCTGCCTTTGTGTGGTCCACGCACAGTGAGAGTGGAGAGCTGGTAGTGGTACCACAAATGTGTCCTTCCTTTCCATCACAGATGCTGTCATGGTGAAAGGACAACTTCAGCAGGCTGGGAGCATAGAAACCCTACATTTCCCAGGGTATTCCCTGGAACAACCAGTGCTTCAGATGAGGTGTCCCTATGTGTTCTCTTTAGTAGCCCATTGTGTGAAATAATTTATAATCTAAAAAGAGGATAAAAGGGGAAACAAGGCAGTGGGTGACCCAACATCAGCAACTTGTGGTTCTTAAAAAAAATCTCTTTTTTACTAGAGAACACCAGCTTATTACATCAGCTTAGGCTTTGATGAGCTTCTGCCAAAACCAAGGAGAGGTTGCAGTCTGCCCTGGTGCCTCAGTCACTGTGAGAGTCCCTTGCAAATCTTCTACCAAACAGGCACACATTGATAGACATGCCCTGGTTCAGTTTGAAAACTGTGTGTGTGTGTGGGGAGGAAACTCCTCTGAATCAGAAGCTCTACTCTGCAGCCAGAGCCCTGCCCTGCACCATAGGCAGGGCAGCGTCTGCCTGCTAGTATGCCAGCACGGTGGAACAATATTGATGCATGACACAGACATTGGTCTCCTTCCCACCATAGAGATGGATAAATGGAGACATACACACAAAGTGACTCACTCACTGAATGAATTGATGGTAGAGTTGATCTATTCCTTTGCCCAAAATATAAGGCCCCAATCTGGTACTGCAGCAGCTCATACAGCACCAGTGATATCTACCAAAAATAAAAAGTAGCTTCTAGAAGAGGCCAAGAAGTACCCTTACCATTAGGAACACAAAGAAAAGAAAAAAAAAAGGGGAAAAAAAAGCTGTACACAAGCACCAAGGAAAAGAAGTTATTTCAAAACTGGACTACTGGCCATTGAACCTCATCATCCGTGATGACTCTTGCTGGCCCCTCAGCTGAGTTTGCAGCTTCCTGTTTGAATGGCAGAATCTCACCGAGCCTCAAAGCAACAGCAGCCAGGATGAAACTTATCTAATCATACAGTGCAATGGAGTTTTAAGTTGGAAGAGACCTTGAGGCACCTTGTAGCTGTCCTTCTGCCCCAGAGCTCCCTTGCTACCTTGATCTCGCTGCTTGTGCTCACATTCACAAGAGCGTTTAGACGCTGAGCTGATACTTTTCAGATCTACATTTAAATAACCAAAATTTAAATTCTGCATATGCAGCTTTGCAGGTATCTGAGTTGCTTCTGTCCTTAAGCTTCCCCTGTGAGGCTCCTTAGATGCTTGTATCACTGTATCTATGTTGAAAACATTGACCTGCTCACATCTTATTTCATATTTCAAACAAAACATTGAGACTTGCCTTAATGTTTACAAAGTATGGCTGCAAATGCCCCTTCTCAATTCACATGTTGCATGTTTTACTTTTTTTTTTTTCCACATATTCAGGAAGTAGATGGGGAACATATTTTGCTTTATGAATTTATTGTTTGAGAAGTCACCTGTTTTATAAGGTGTCCTGGCTCAGATCCTTTCTCTGCCTGAGAAGATGTGAATACATACCACAGGAGACGACTCTAAGCCCTAAATTACAGGACCTTCTGGGATGGAGCTTTTCAGCTCTGTTGTTGAATCTGTTACTATCTGCAGGAGGTAATTAAATCTTTGTTGTGATGGAGAGAAGGAACACAAGGATGACTCTTTTGCCATGATCACAGCACTCACACAGGAGATGCAGGTCTTACTACCTACTCTGATATCGCATCTTTTTTATTTGGAAGTAGGCTTCACTACATTGATAGAATAACATTATTCTAACATAATATTATTCACCAGACTCATATAGAAGGTGAAAGTTTAAGCTCCCTGAGGAAGAAGAGGTATACGAATCCAAGTTCTTGCATCCTAGTAGAGTACACTAACTAATTCACTAAGAAGAGATCCCTCTCCTGTTTTAGATATAAAAAGTCAGTAGAGAATTCATGTTTACAAACCCAAGCAGAGACAAATAACTCCCACTGGCTTGAAGCTCCAAAAATACACAAAATTTAATATGCCTTTTTCTCCTTGGTACTTCCTCTTGACTGGTTAGATACTCTCTGAGTTTCAGCCTGCGTTATGCAAATAATTCTCAGTCATCTGACTCTCTCCCCAGGCATCATTCAGGTAGCCTAGATACTGAAATTGGGGCTGCGAATACAGCTCAGTGAAGTTAACATGCTCACAGATAAGACCAGCAATGTAGGGTTTCTCCTAAAAGTCTTCATAAAACTGATGTGTTAGTAAGGCTGCTTTGGTCAAGTATGTGTTGCACTAAATGAAAACTAGGGATTCCATTTTTTCTCCCAAAATTTTCAAGACAATATGCAAGGGCTTTTTGATCAATTCCTCAAGCATCAGTCAAGGTAGTGCTACTCATACCAACTCACAGAGGAAAGAGCATGGAGATATGGTAGTCAGCAGAATCTAGCATGAAAAGTCACTGATGAGGGTCTGACTTCTTTCTCTTGCTGCACCTTACAAAATACAGACTGTTAATTTTCCTTGTGGCTGGCTGCTAGGGCAGTTGCTGATGTAAATCACTAGAGCTACATCTGCTTTAGAGAATTTGTGCTGATTTATACCAGCTTATAAGCATGCAGTCCTTGCTCGGTAATGCAGCATAACCCCTTTGGAAAATTAAGCTTTTCAAAGATTCCATCAGTTCTGCCTTTTTGCAACCTGTTGGCTGCCGATGTAAGCCCCGGTGGCACAAAGCCAGTGCAAACACGAAGGCCATGGCTTGCAGTTAAGCAACAGAAAATGCTGGTAGCAGTGCTACCGTAGGACAAGGTCTGAAATGAAGCAGAAAAGAATTTTCTGTCACAAATCACAAATCACTGCTAATACCATAAAGAAAGGTCAGCTATGCAGTGCATTTCCTGCCTTTCATCCTAGCAAGTCAATAATGACAGCAGTGAACATTCGCAGGAGGAGTTTTTTGCTTCAATCCTCAGAACAGCGGAAAAAAAGTCTCTTCAGTAAATATAGCCATGAAATGTTAAATCAAAAAAAAAACCAGAGCTTGACAATACAAAACCAAGAATAACTGATGCTGTCTCTGGAGCAGAGAGAAACACCAAGTGATAAACATAAGCTCAGTACCACACATCATTACCAAGAGCGAGACCTGAGCTTTCTACAGATTTTACATTTTATTTTAGAGTATAACCCTAGATTCATCACTGCTGAAATTGTGGATGGAAATTGTCCTGGGATAAAGAGATATGCAAAGGCTCTGGCTAATAATTATAAAACTAAGAGATTAGAGACACTGTAAAGATGGATTATGTGATGATAGTATTAGACCTGAGGTGTAATGTAGTGGCATTCCATAGAGACAAAAGGGGGTGGCATGTGGCTGGATCATACAAAGAGGATGACAGAAGAGGCAGGGGATTAAAAATCAGTGACAGATACAGATGAGGTTAAGGCATCAGCATACAGGCAAAGGCACTGAACAGGGCTGGGCTCTTTTTTAAAAGGCCTGAGTTAAAATTTGAGCCAATGGGAAGTGCAATGCGAAAGTTAGAACACAGTTGTTCCTGCTTTAAAAAATTCTTCCACCTACTTCTGCTGGTTAACACACTGACATTCCCACTTGTTTATTCCAGCATAGAACTGGTGGGGCTCTTTAGGGGACTGCAGGTGATTAAAAACTGGAGTGAGATGAGAGGACAACTCTACCCATTCCCTCCAGAGGGAAGCAGAAGAGTGGTCCAGCTCTTCCATTCTCCTTGAGCAGCCCCGTGGGCAAAGTGATGAAAGATGCAACAGGTGACCTGCAAAGCAAAGTCTGAACCTTAAGATACCCTAGTGTGTAGACTGAATGTTCCCCTCTGCAAAATGAGCGTTCACCACCCATCAAGCTTTTTTACATCAAGAAATGACAATGCAACTGCATTTCTGCTGCGAAATGCAATCTTGCTAGTTTCTAGTTGCCTAAATTAACCCCTTAAACCAGTGAGCAGGTAGGGAAGATGCAGGGCATCAAGACATCCTGAAAAAATAGGGGACCTGACTTGTGCCTGACACCTCAGATCTACTGAAAATGTGCAGATCTTCACAGACGCAAGAGCTACTTTTCTGTGCTATCAGTATGCTTGGATGTCACACCTCCAGAGAAGCAACTAATCATTTTCTAAAGCACCCAAGTTTTCAAATATGAGAACAACTTTGTGACAAGGGTTTTCAAGAGGAATTCAGGCACCTTTCCATTTCTTTCTCTGTGTGATGCAGGCTTCAGGCAAAAGGTAAAGTTTGAGTAGACCATTGATTATTCTCTTCCTTGGTTTCCTGTGTGAAGAAAAGAGAAGAAAATGCTGCCCTTGTTCCTCATCTGCTTATCTCTTTAGACTGTAAAATCTATTGGCCAGAGACTGTCTGTACCATGCCAAGCACACATGAGCCTTCACCTCTGCTGAGGCCCTGGGGTGCTTTAGGTGTCCAATAAACGCACCATACTGTGCCTCTGATCGTAGTGAGCCACAAAGATGAAGAGAAAGGAATTTTCACTTTATTTTATTCAAACAGATCACATCCTGATTCATTCCCAAATGACCTAATCAACAGAGATATCTAGCCCACAGATTTGTTTAGCAGCCCTAGAGAATGAAAAAATGACCAGCTCCTCAAAGTTAAAAATCAAGACACCTGTTTGAGTGGTGGGAGGGTAAGAGGACACATAAGAGTGTCAACAGATACCAGCTTCTCACTTCTGGGGGCCTTTCCTTGGCTCCCTTTGTGAAACAGCAACTTAATCATAATGATAAGAGCTGAGACAGACAATTTTACTGACAGCACAGAAAATAACACAAATGTTGGAGAGCAAAAGGAGGTAAGAACCAGTTAAATCTCCTGGGCTGCACAGACTAAAGTAGCAATCAATACGCTAAACACATGAAGTGTTGGATGATTGTTCAAGACACACTTTTCCCACTTGGGAACCAGGATTTTTCTTGATAAACAGCTGTAAACTAAACAGCAACTTAAAGCCCTGGACTGCATCTTAGGCTTCAGGAGGAGAAACAACTCATTGATTTAACAACTCATCCTTATACCTTAAATCTGTCCAGGATGGCAGATTCATTCAAGGATAAAGGAGCAAAGATGAATGTAAACCATGGATAATGACCTGGATTCAAAAGAACTGCTTCAACCCACTGGAGTTTTCAAGAGATTTTCTTCCCAGCTGTGATCCCTCTCTCTCTGCTCAGCCTCACAGGGCATCCTCTCATCTTGTGTGTACATATGCAGTGGGGCAGAGGTAGATGTAAATTTCCTAGCCATCCTGCTGGGCTCCAGAAGATGCCTGTTTCTGGGGCACATCCTCATCCCCAGCAGACTGCAGCTGCCCAGTGCCACATTGTTTGAGAACCTAAAATTTTACAATGGGGTGATGAAACTGGCCTAAGGCCTTTATAAAACTGTTTTCACTAGTGCCAGTTTCCAAAAAAAACCCCAGAAGAAAACCAAACAAACTGATGGTGTGAATGAATAATAGGCACACAACAGAGTTCCTTCTTCTCCAGAAAAATAATGGATGCATACAGCAGGCTATTCCCTGACTGGAGAGGTCCACAACCTCTCAAGTTAATGTATATTCCAGCTAGATGGGAATTGTAATCATTGGCACCAGGCCCACATTNTAACACACTGACATTCCCACTTGTTTATTCCAGCATAGAACTGGTGGGGCTCTTTAGGGGACTGCAGGTGATTAAAAACTGGAGTGAGATGAGAGGACAACTCTACCCATTCCCTCCAGAGGGAAGCAGAAGAGTGGTCCAGCTCTTCCATTCTCCTTGAGCAGCCCCGTGGGCAAAGTGATGAAAGATGCAACAGGTGACCTGCAAAGCAAAGTCTGAACCTTAAGATACCCTAGTGTGTAGACTGAATGTTCCCCTCTGCAAAATGAGCGTTCACCACCCATCAAGCTTTTTTACATCAAGAAATGACAATGCAACTGCATTTCTGCTGCGAAATGCAATCTTGCTAGTTTCTAGTTGCCTAAATTAACCCCTTAAACCAGTGAGCAGGTAGGGAAGATGCAGGGCATCAAGACATCCTGAAAAAATAGGGGACCTGACTTGTGCCTGACACCTCAGATCTACTGAAAATGTGCAGATCTTCACAGACGCAAGAGCTACTTTTCTGTGCTATCAGTATGCTTGGATGTCACACCTCCAGAGAAGCAACTAATCATTTTCTAAAGCACCCAAGTTTTCAAATATGAGAACAACTTTGTGACAAGGGTTTTCAAGAGGAATTCAGGCACCTTTCCATTTCTTTCTCTGTGTGATGCAGGCTTCAGGCAAAAGGTAAAGTTTGAGTAGACCATTGATTATTCTCTTCCTTGGTTTCCTGTGTGAAGAAAAGAGAAGAAAATGCTGCCCTTGTTCCTCATCTGCTTATCTCTTTAGACTGTAAAATCTATTGGCCAGAGACTGTCTGTACCATGCCAAGCACACATGAGCCTTCACCTCTGCTGAGGCCCTGGGGTGCTTTAGGTGTCCAATAAACGCACCATACTGTGCCTCTGATCGTAGTGAGCCACAAAGATGAAGAGAAAGGAATTTTCACTTTATTTTATTCAAACAGATCACATCCTGATTCATTCCCAAATGACCTAATCAACAGAGATATCTAGCCCACAGATTTGTTTAGCAGCCCTAGAGAATGAAAAAATGACCAGCTCCTCAAAGTTAAAAATCAAGACACCTGTTTGAGTGGTGGGAGGGTAAGAGGACACATAAGAGTGTCAACAGATACCAGCTTCTCACTTCTGGGGGCCTTTCCTTGGCTCCCTTTGTGAAACAGCAACTTAATCATAATGATAAGAGCTGAGACAGACAATTTTACTGACAGCACAGAAAATAACACAAATGTTGGAGAGCAAAAGGAGGTAAGAACCAGTTAAATCTCCTGGGCTGCACAGACTAAAGTAGCAATCAATACGCTAAACACATGAAGTGTTGGATGATTGTTCAAGACACACTTTTCCCACTTGGGAACCAGGATTTTTCTTGATAAACAGCTGTAAACTAAACAGCAACTTAAAGCCCTGGACTGCATCTTAGGCTTCAGGAGGAGAAACAACTCATTGATTTAACAACTCATCCTTATACCTTAAATCTGTCCAGGATGGCAGATTCATTCAAGGATAAAGGAGCAAAGATGAATGTAAACCATGGATAATGACCTGGATTCAAAAGAACTGCTTCAACCCACTGGAGTTTTCAAGAGATTTTCTTCCCAGCTGTGATCCCTCTCTCTCTGCTCAGCCTCACAGGGCATCCTCTCATCTTGTGTGTACATATGCAGTGGGGCAGAGGTAGATGTAAATTTCCTAGCCATCCTGCTGGGCTCCAGAAGATGCCTGTTTCTGGGGCACATCCTCATCCCCAGCAGACTGCAGCTGCCCAGTGCCACATTGTTTGAGAACCTAAAATTTTACAATGGGGTGATGAAACTGGCCTAAGGCCTTTATAAAACTGTTTTCACTAGTGCCAGTTTCCAAAAAAAACCCCAGAAGAAAACCAAACAAACTGATGGTGTGAATGAATAATAGGCACACAACAGAGTTCCTTCTTCTCCAGAAAAATAATGGATGCATACAGCAGGCTATTCCCTGACTGGAGAGGTCCACAACCTCTCAAGTTAATGTATATTCCAGCTAGATGGGAATTGTAATCATTGGCACCAGGCCCACATTTAGCTTAGTACCAGCCCTAGCACAAGGGAGGCATTCAGAAGCAGCTCACATCCAAGAGCACCAGAAATGAGCTGCCAACTGTGTCAGACATGTTACCTCAGGGGAAAATCTAGATTGTGGTGCTGCTGCCTGCTGCATTTCTCTGATCCCTTCCAGAACAGGCTACCTCTCTTGTGCCTAACACCCACAAACCACCAAAATTAATAGCTTAGTGTTCTTATCTGCCAAGATGTCTTGATTGTGTACAGTACACGGGTGACAACACCACCAAATTACCTTTCTCATTGCTGAGAAGGGTGTGGGCTGGTTTCTCTCTGAAGTGCTCTCACTTTCTTCATGCCTCAGCTTGGCACAAAAGCTTGAAAGCAAATGTAATGGAAAAACCAGCAAATTCTCACCTCTTTTTATTCCTTGAAGAGCTATACAAATAAGCCTATATGCATGTGTGTGTGTGCATACAGAGGGAGAGAGCATACTGCTTAGAGCAGCTTCCTCAGTGAGAGGGAAAGCTGTCTTTCATAACTGCAAAGCATGATAGTACAGAATCATTTGCACTGCAGAGACCTTACCTTTCTTATGTTTTCACTTGTCATTCATCAGAAGTTGTATCCACTCCTCCTTGCACTCTGGGCTGTGCTGTCAAATGTCAAGAAAGCAACAGAACAGTCTAATTAGCTTCAGACACGGACCAAACCTCCAGAAAAATAATGGTAGTGGCCACGCTGAGAGAGACCTAGCTGTATGCTGAACTATTCCCTATTGCTAAGCTGCTTTAGTTCAGTGGAGCTTGAACCATTACCATTGTTCCCAGCTGTTTCTGTAATACACAATAGCAAAACCTGTGATGGAGGCTACACCGAACCTGTTTCTTGTACATCACCTGTGGTGAAAACAAGGGAAATTTTTATACATAATGCAGAAGAGAGGGAGAAAGTACTGCCTCCCTTTTCTAAACACTAAAATCAGTGATAATCTAGAGGTGGTAGGGAACTGCATGATGAGCATGTTTCTTCTTGGGAAAAAATGGGTTAAATGAAACTGAAATTTTGCAAGGTATGGGAAAATGTGTGTACCAATTCTGGGAAGATACATTTCTAAATCCCACAGGTAACTGTTTCTCAAACTTCAGAGAGCATCCAGTCCTCAGTGGGTGAATGAAATCTCACAGTGCATTGCTACAAGGTATGGAAAACTTGAATACAAGTCCTTGTAACTCCCACATCCGAGACAAGAGCCTTATCTATCTATTGACTGCAAGAGGAGAGAGTCCTTCAGGCTTCTCCATTGTAAGCATTCCATTTCCTTCAAGCAAGCCAATATTAACTGAGGCAGGGATCCCAGCTTGGCTCCTCCACATCCCATGAGAACGTTATAATCCCAGTTAACACCTTCCTCACTCTTCTTCTTAGTGAGTAATTACTTACACAAAGCAAAACCACATTAACAAAAGAAAAGGAGCATAGTCCAACCTCTTTCTATGAAAGGTGTTGGATTTGTCTTGACAATGGAAAAACTTTTGCAGGGCAAGAAGCCTGGTTTCCACTCACGAGATATGACAAGCAGAACTAGGTTTAATAAACCTCATTGAGGCTTGGGTACTAAAATCCAAACCAAGAATGGTTTGGATTTAGTACTTCTTTTTGTTGAGCTCACAAAGCTCAAAAGGATTATGGAAGCAGTTGAAGAAACGCTTCCAGTTGGGCTTCTCTTGGAGCCAAATCATTATGCCAGACTTCACAGAAAGCAGTGGTAATTTTTTACCTACAGGTACAGGTTTTATGAATATCCTCTTTGGAGAAACGTGCAAATGCCTAATGCAAAACAAGATGACTATCTGTCTGTCTCTCCTACATTTGTGTTCACATGGCTGTGACATCGTCTTCTTAAACCAGGCTTCAGATACTAGGTTTCATCAAGCAGAATTCATGTCTCTAATAATGTGAATCTGTCTGGAAGAAGTCAGCATTCAGAAGCTGTGGTGCTACCACTATCTGGAGTGCAGGAAAGACAAAAGCATAGGGCCTCCAGGCTGCAGAGGCTAGGTGTCACCACCAGAGTCAGAGGGAGGTATGATGGAAAATGGGAAAAACCACAGCAGACCCATCCCACTGTTTGTACTAGCTCCCCACTTGTAGGAGCTCCCAGTAGGACACCTCTGCAACACCACTGGCATAGTGGGATTAACTGATGTAGCAGAGGCTGGAGGTAGCAGGTTGTTTAGGAACCAAACAGCACTTGAAAAAAGAGTAAGAAAAAATGTCCAGACACAGTCCTCTTGAGGCCACTTCTATGCCCCAGTAATCTCTGAATGTAGAGTCTATATCACTGTAAAGGTCATTATTAATTAACCTCCTTCTGTGACCTACATAACTTCTTAGTCATTAAACTAAAACAATGGGACCGGCTGCATAGAGTGTTCCAAAATTATGTACATTTCCTTTCTAAAAGCTCCCTCTGTCTCCTCACATAATGCTGTCTGTTGCCAACATAACTGAAGGAAAAGCAAAATGTGACGGTGTACCTTTAAGAGCTGGACCTAATGGATATGCCACACTTCAGTCAAAATGGAAGAAGGAGGGAAGGAGACGGATTATGCTGAAGCAGATGCTGGTAAGTATCAAAGTGAAATTAAATGTAAACTTTATCAAACTGGGGAAGCAGAAATAAAAGGAATTTAACATAATCCTTTTTGAAATTATAAAATAAAGATGGCTGATCCCTTCTCTTCTCCCTCTCTCTCTCTTTTTCAGCCACTATCTTCCTTTTTCATTTTTATTTTGACAGTAAGCCTAATGGAAAACACCAACAGCTGAGCTAAGTTTCTGAAGCATTGGACAGCAAAGAGAAAAGATGAAGGCAGCTTTGCAGATTTTGCAGGTTACTGCCTCTGTGACAATAACCTCTTTTATTCCCTCCACCCCCTCCCTCTGGGGATGTGGATGTCCTGCTGTCTTTAGTTGGAAAGCAGAAAGAAACTTAGCAGATAAATGGGTTTGAGCATGTGTCCCAGGGAGATAATAGCTCTGACGTTATTCTAATTTTCTCTTAGTAAACTAGGGCTTGGTCCTGAAACACCCTCTCAGGAGAGGGGCCCATACACATTTCAGGAGTCCCATCTTAATCACAGAATAATATTTCCAACAGAGCTGTTAGATCTTTATGGATAGCTGAATGGGGAGGAACTTTATGTTTGATGTTTGACTGCAGGAAAGGAGATGGGACATTCAGATGCTGCTTCCCCCAGTGTGTTGACCCACTAGCAGCCACAAAACAGGAAGGATCTACATTCTCTCCAGCAGCTACGGCTGCTTTGCCCATGTTCTTACCTCTCTCTATCTAATTGTCACACAGTCTCCTCTTACAGTGACCCAGTCAGTGTCTTGCTTCCTCCTGGTATCAGCCTCTGGGGTAGGGGCAATGGCAGGAGCAGAGGAGATTTGGGAGCCATGTGCTGTATGCCAAGTTTGTGGCTTTGAGCAGTTTACCTGTGGTTGCTTTACTCTACCTCCCTCCTTGTCCAAATGCTCTCATTAGTTCACTCCTAATTATAATCTCTGCAAGTGCTTCCTCTCTGTGTTTCCCTGTGGCTTGTTAAATAGACTGCTGGGGCACTGCAGAATTACAGGAGAGGCAGTGAAGATGTACGTGCCAACGCCTTCTCAGTGCTCGCTCTCTCTCCCATGTGCACACGCATCACCACAGAGGAAGCAGCTGACCCCATTGGCAGAAAAAGGTAACCAAAATGTCCAAGACCCCACCCAAGGTTATTGAATTGATTAGGAAGACGCCCAATGGGCTCTTGGGCAGGCTCATAATGAGCACATACTTTAAAAATTAGTTTTCACCATTGTGACAGGGAAAGGAAAAAGCTGTTTTATTTAGCTTCTGGCTGTGTCTTAGCCCAAAGTCTCCTCTGCACAGTTAAAGCAGGCTTCAATATGGAGCAGCCTCTGACCTGGATTATCAGATTTCTATGCCTGCTGGTCATACCCTGGGACCTGCCTGGGCTTGGCATCCCCTCTCCTTGCTCTGAGGGGACAGACCAACCTACATGAGTGCAGAAGGACGTCTGCAGCCCCTCAAGCCTCTGCCCAACAGTTCACTTTCCACTCCTGTCCCCACAGAGGGCAGAATAGTTTTCCTGCAACCAGCTGGGAAAGTGCTCTAGACCACCACTGAGAGACATAGAGTTAGGACCACAGGTGCTGCAGAGGGGTGCTGACATCTGTATTAAGCTAACACAGAATTGCACACCCAGGGGTCAAAACAAATTGATCAGCATTTGCTGTGTGGATACACCATGGCCCATCTTGGCTGGTGCAACTGAGGTAGGCAGTGGTGGAAGGAGATGTATAATCCCTCAGTGACAGAAACAGTCTGTACTGGAGAAACAGAAGCTCTCTGAAGAAGCTGGCTGTGCACTGGTGGTCTACAGCCACAGCAATATCTGGAAAGGGAACACAAGACACATGTGGAAGCTTCAGTATGGTTTGAAGGCCCCTTTTTTAAAATGAGGAAACTGGTATTTAGACAAGGAAAAAAAACCCCGCACTTCTTCCTCCCACACAGAAACTAAATTTTCAGGATCTCAAACTCGTGAAAGGTATGATTCCTATTTAAATTAACAGTTTGTTCTTAACAAGGGAGCATTACATAGTTTTCTTTTTTTAATTTGTGGTGAGAAAATGAGACCATTGGTGTTTGGTGTCTGTGCTATCCAGGAAGGTATGTTGCTGTTTGATATGAATTGCTGTTTTGATATGAATTTCACTTGGTTTAAATTGTCTTTAGAAAATTAGTCTCATATTCTTTAGAACCTTACAACCATTAGCCTGGGCCTGGAGCTATTTCTATGTAGATAGTTATAAAGCATGTTTCGAAGACATGACAGGGAAAACACCTCTGTAATGCATTTGAGAAGTCTATTTTTAAGCCAGTTGTTGATTTTTTTTTATACATAAATATTTATTTTTTTATTTAAAATGCCTCCCCCCCCCAATTGCAGTCAAAGAATTCCTGCTTTCTGAAAGAAAAATTTCAACATATAACTGACTGCAAGACTAAATTTCTGCCTACAGGGTAAAAGCCCTTCTAACAGTCTGTAAATATGTGAGAGCTACATATAATCAGAAGAAAGAAAATATTTGCCGAATAGAGATCAATATTTGGAGAAGCACTGAAAAAGGTTAAGAAATAAGAAATTAATGTACATTATGAAAAATTTGTAAAATCTCAAGTTGTGCAGTAGAAAGAAAATAACATTACTCAAGTGAGCAGGCACCACACTGAGAAAATACTTCCTGAATGCCTCTCTGGGATGGATGGCTGCCAGCAAAAAAGGGTGAAATGCAAGTGTTGCTACCTGAGTACCACCTTCAGTAGCTGCTTCTAAGATGTCAGGTCTGACCTTGGTCAGTGGAAACCTGAATCTTGTGACACTAGAGGAGGAAGAAACCTCACGCAGGAAACCCCAGCCTTTGCAACCTCTTCCCCTCCCTTATAGGACTTGTGCTGCCTGTATCCAAGGAATGATCTGAGGCATGGGACTGGACCTTGCCCACAGGCAGGCAGATGTTCCAGCTGGCCGAGGGGGGTCTGCCTGGTTGCTGTGTGTCTACCAACTTGGCCCAGGGCTGATGAAACTGAAGAAAGAGGTTGGACTTCAAATTTAAGCACAGGTAGAGCTGAGGTTCACATCACATTTGAACACTGCTTTTCCCACCTTCTGATAGTGCCAGACTTTAGGACTTCCTTAAAGCTTGTTTCAGTTTTGGTACCAAGACTTTTTCTAGCTTTTACCTCAAACAGGAGGAACAATCTGTGTTTTTCTTAATTCAAAGTCTAACTAAGGTTTAAGACATCAGTTTGAAGCCATGGGAAAAAAAAAGAGAAAAGAAGAAAAGCTATTTGAGCTATTATTTTGGATGCCACCATGAACAGGCTTTCTGAAAACAAACAAAAAAAACTTTAAAAAAACTATTTCTAATAAATGCCATAATTAAAATAAATTACTTAATCTGAAATACTTTCTTAGTCATTAAATGTGATCTATATTCTGGACATTTGGACCACAAAACATCTGTTCTGCTAAATTTGTAGATTTATATGATTTCTTTTATAAATACTTAAAGGAGACAAGAAATTACCCTGCATTCCTTGTGGCTGGATGAAAATAGAAAAACAAAGTGTTTATTTGGCTACAGATGAGAATTGTTAAGGCTTTTGAAGCTTTAATATATTCTGAAACAAAAGGAAATAATAAACATCATCTAAAAAAAAAGCTAAAAAGCAAGTCATTACAAAGAAAACTGAACTTTAAATAATACTCAAGTATTTCCATTCTTACTTGACCAGTATTGCATTTCCAGCTGACTAATGGCACTTTGCAGTTGGATCAGACACACCTGTTGCTGCAACACCACATATTCTAGGATGCCCGCCACACTTCTGTGTGACCAACTATTTAGTGTTCTAGGTACAGCCAGTGTCCCAGTGTGAAATACCAGTGTGCAAGCACTCCCAGCACAGCCACATAACGTTACTGCTGTATTCCCCAGTGGTCCCTGCACAGAATCACAGAATCACAGAACGTTAGGGATTGGAAGGGACCTCGGAAGATCATCTAGTACAATCCCCCTGCCGGAGCAGGAACACCTGGATCAGATCACACAGGAACGCATCCAGGCGGGCTTTGAATGTCTCCAGAGAAGGAGACTCCACAACCTCTCTGGGCAGCCTGTTCCAGTGCTCTGTCACCCTCACTGTANCCCTCTTGAACTGAGGGGCCCAGAACTGGACACAATATTCCAGATGAGGTCTCACCAGGGCAGAGCACCTCTCCACTGACAAACTACTGAGCTCCTGGAGAAGACACCTCTGGATGAGGATCAGAAGTAAAAGTGCTATAATGGCCATCTTTCTGCTGGAATTTAATCATTCTAACAAAACATTGAAGGGAACTGTGAAAGTCATGAAAGCTGAGGTATGGCAAAGCACCAGTCACAAATTTGTATCCAGTCATTTCCATGTTTGCTCCATTGAGCAAAGATATGGTTGACTCATATCTTTGGGAAGCCGTCTGGTCTTGATAAAATTATGCAAATTTATGGTGAATTTGTCAAGTTTCTTCTAAATTTATTTCTAAAATTTGTTGTAGTTGTTACAGCCATCCTGTACATCCTCCAGGTAACCAGAAGTTCTTGCCAAAATTAAGCACCTTTAAAGATAATAGGATCATCTACCAAAATATCTCTAGCCAATATCTCGAGTCTCGTACAACCCAAAGAGGTGTCACCATGAAAAAGCTTTCAGCCTTTCTGAAAATGAGAAAAATGACTGCTGAAATGGAACTGACATAGCCCTGAGAGCGTTATTTTGAAATGAAAATCCAAAGACACTAAAAAAAAGAGCACAGTCATATGAGCAAACAGCCATAGGTAAGGTACCCCTCACAGCAGCACAATGAATGGATGAACTCAATACCACAAAGCCTGCTGAGTTCACAGTAATTCATATTCTGTGCCTTTGGCTCTGCCACTGTATATGAATAATATCTTATACCAGGTTTGGACTGTTTTTATGGCTATGCAAAGCAAACCAGGCCTTAACCACAACTTACTGTACTTTCAGATGTTTCAGATGAGATTAATTCACCTTATAAAACTGTGTCTCATTGTCAAGACTGCAGTGCTTTAATCTGAAGTCACCCAGGAAAGAATAAATGATAAACAATCACATACTTTTTTTTTTAAAGAGCATTCTCACTTTTGCCCTATATCTTTAACCCTAGATTGTTAAGGTTCCCTAGGAAAGGGACATCTCAATGAAGACTCCCAGAGCTGTTCCAGGAAGCAACTGCTTTGGGGGTTGTCTTAATCATGAGCTCCTGTAGGTAAGCAAGAGACTGAATTCATGTTGATTTATTGGGTAATTTAGCTGTCAAGTGTTTTAATGTTTGCTTTGATTGCTGAGCCAAATACAGGCAGGTTAAGCTTAGAAATGGTTCAGTACAGAAAAGGCAGCAAGCATTGCACTTGGTGCTGTTCTCCGTTTAATTTGTAAATGCCTTATGTTTAATCTCTCAAATTGATTAACTGCTCTCATAATTGTACATTAAAAGGAAATTGTGCATTTCCTTTTAATTTTTGCATTGTAATTACTAACACTATTGAAGCAGAGAGATAATTTACCGTGCATTTCTGGTATTCTAGGACTTCTGCGGTAATTTAGTTTGTGTTTTGCAGTAAGTAAAAAGTAAATGTTAAATTGAAAGCCAAAAAATTTGATAAGGAAACTTAGTAGCAATCTATCCTCAGTGAAGAAGTTGTACGTTTAACACAGATAAACTGTACTGAGGTTACCTATCAAGTTGGGGGACTAGTTATTTTGTGGTGATCAAGGCTCTGGACTGGAACCACAGACATAATCCTACCTTTAATACATCATTATCCTGGGACTCTTCAGCAAGACAGGATGAATACAGCCACAGGGCTACGACCACTATGGAAAACAGCCTTGGCAGGAAGATTTGCAGGCATGGTAGAGTATGGAAAAGGTACGTAAGAGGAAGACAAGGATTAATCCTTTTGTGCCTTAGTTGAACAGGTGCTCCAGTATTGATTTACATCATAAGAGTCATTGTGAAACCATATTATTACTGCCTTTGAGGCTCTGAAATACTTTGTAAGAAGCAGTAAACCTGTCTGTGTAAAAAATGAGATGGTTCACCTCTGAGCTAGGAAAAAGGGACATTGTATTGATGAGATTTTTGTTATTCTGGGCTGAAGACCAAGCCCCATGTTACTCTCTCCATTTTTTAGTTCATTATTCCTGATGAGTAGTGGCATTTAGATACAGTTCCCAGTAAAAGAAAAATCATTTACGGGCCAAAGAATGGGTGAAGAGAAATTTTAACACTTAGGGACTTGTTATATTCATTGGTTTCCCAGCAAGGGAGTTTGTGTCAGGATCCAGAGACACACTCACCCCTGCATGGAACAGCTTGACTGGTCAGCATCCTAGGGGAGAAGATTGTTTTGAATCAAACAGCATTCCCAGTGGCTGAATGACACCTTTCAAACCACATATATCACTTCCCTTTCCTTCCAAGTTGCCTTTTGTTTTTCCCTTTTACAAGATCTACAGCAGCAGATACTTCTTGGTGCCAGGTTCAATAATTATATCTGAGATGTTTAATTTCTTTCCCTAATCCATAAGCCACCAGAGTCTAATGTTCTCCTGAGAATCCATCTTTCCTTAACGTGAAAATAAACCAAAAACCATTTCACACCATTTCTGCAGTCTTCATGGCAGTATAAAGAAACCTGAAATACCAGCTTTCAACACAATTAGGAAATCTCCAGTTCAAATGATCTGCAAGAAAAACATCAGATACACTATTGGTCTGCATTAGCAGTAGCTAGCAAGTAGAGGAAAGTGGTTATTCCCTTCTCAGTACCAGTAGGGCAACATCTAATCTGTGCCCAATTTCAGGGCATGCTGGTACAAAAGAAAGCAGTAAACTGGCGAGAATCCAGAGGAGGGTCAGGGGGCTGAAAGACATGAAACATGAGGAAAGGTTGGGGAAACAGGGCTTGTTCAGCCTGCAGAAGAGAAACCTAAATAGGGATCCAGAGAAATCTAAATGGGTCTTCCCTCACCTAGAGGGAGGCTGCAGGGAAGATGGAGCCAACCTCTTAAGAGATGCTCAGTGAGAGGCCACGAAACGCCTATAGACACAAATTGCAAGAAGGAAAATTCTGGTAGGAAAGGAGGAAAAAGATGGACACCCAAGGATTGTGCAGAGGTGCCCAGAAAAGCTGACAACTATCCATCTGTGGTGATATTCAAAACATAAGTAGACAAGGCTTTGGAATTAACTTTGAAGGTACCCCTGTTTTGAGCAAGAGATTGGACTAGATGGTCTCCCAAGGTTCCTTCCAGCCTGAATTTTTCTACAATTCTACAGCCTCATTTTTTTTAGGTGAGGGCTGCAGAGAGACACAGCTTAGAATGTCTAGACTGTCAGGTTATGCATCCATTTTTCTGACTTTTTAGCTGTGGATGTAGTTGGTAAATCTTTCGATTGTACACACTTTTGTATTATAGAGGAATTGCATGAGCACAAATTACTACGTTTCCTAGATAAATACTTTCTGTATGAGAAATGCCACTTTTATCAAGATACACCTTAAATAGCTAATGATTCACGTGCTTCTGAGAAGGATCCTTCTGCAACATGGGAAACATGGCTTCTGAAATATGGGAAATAACCACAAACAGAGGAAATCTTGTGAGCTATTTAAAGGCATTCTCCTCATGACAGTGCATGACAGTATTCATAAGGCAATGGTAAGCACAAAAGTTTTTAATAATTTTCCACAGGATCAATCAGTTGCTTTCAATTGCAGTCATTCCTAGGCTAATTGCACTGTGTAAGACTATTACACAACAGAAAACCTTTCCTATCCCTTCCAACCACTCAACAGATGCTTTTTTTTATGGCACAGGGGTGAAGAGCATTTTCAGAGCTCTCAGACTGCAATAGGATAGGTTATGATAAAGCATTAAGAGTCGCCCCTCTTAAGGAGTGTCTCAGGTGCCGCAGAATTGGACAACAACCCAGGATGTAACAGCCAGTTTCGAAAAGGCCATTTTTTCTCTATAGTCCTGTGTTCCAAGACTATTTTTGTTGCGTGCCTGTCACATACTGTCATGTTGATAGCCTAATAGTTCTTATACAGTGATGTAAAAGAAACATAAAGGCAAAAACAAAGAGAGAATATTCCCATCAGTGCCACAGTTCGTAGCCTGGGATTAAGTGATTTTTTTCTTTTTTAAATCAGGGGGCTTGTTTGTTTTCGGATGAATGTTGAATCACAGTAGTGTTAAGTATTTCCTGCATTGAAACCTCGAGCATAAGTTATACCATACAAAGAGCTGTGTCAGTCCAACAGTTCACTCCTGGCTTAAATGGGGGGACAACCAACTCCTGCTACCTCTGCTTCCAAGTGAGTGACCTTGCTCCCCTTCTTCCGCCACTTCTGGAGCCTACTGGACCTTTTGCTGAGCCAAATGAGATGTCTGGTCCTCTGCATCACCAGCAGATGTGCAGCTTTGCCTGGTGTGGCATGGGGCTGAGATTGTGAAGCTGAGACTGAGGGGTGCAATTTAGGAGGCACAGGAAAGGAAGGGAGAGCATCCCATCTCAGTGATAATAAATCATGAGATCACCTTAAGCCTTAAGTGTAATTTTATCCTCAAAACTACTTTTATTTTAGCCTGTAAACCATTTGTTGAAAACCATCTTATTGCTTCTTGAAGTGATGCAAGTTCCTAGACAATGCTGTCTTAAGAAGGTATATTAGTTGGAAAACTTTGCTGACACAAATTGCACCACAAATTTAGAACAAAAAACAGATGCAGTGTTGCAAATAATCTGAAAATTCTGTTCCTGTGTCAGGGAGATGGCTGTTTGTCTTTCATTATTGTAGTGACTTCTCCAGTTCTCCCTCTTTTCTGTTGGTTAATGGAAAGCAGCTACTCCTGCCCCAGGCCTGCTGTTTTCATATTTGATGTAGTAGAATTCAAAACAAAATATCTATTTATTGTTTGCTTTGTTTTAAAAAATATATATTTTTTCTTCTTTTATAACTCATCTTCATTCCAGGTTTGTTTCTGCTACCAGATGGTACGTTTCACAGGCATAGTTTACTGATCATTTTTAAAAGCCTTTTATTAGGTCAAAACATAACAGGAAAACAGATTAGTATATAAAGAGCATAAATAAAAGATTTGTTTTTCCTTACATATAAGAGCCACTGAAAGGAATAGTGAAGGTGAACATGGTAGTAAATTTTTTCAGGAGGAAAGGTCAATGACAACAATATAAAATTCTCATAAAACTCTTGTTTTGGTAAATGAAACACTGAAATGAAAGAAGATATAACATCTGCTATGTGCTGCCAAGCATCTGTAAACCCCATTGTAATAATAATATCGAACACCCCTTCTTGTGATCTTGAAGTGGTTATTAAAATGCTTACATATTGCGCCTGTCCCCTTCAAAGAGTACTGAAACTAAAGCAGTACAAAGCTTGAAATAACTGTGTTCTTTACAGGTCTTTGATATTAAGTAATTATACAAACATACATACAGTGCTCCTCTGGAATTACCTTTTGACTTTTACACTGGGAAGTCCAACATGAGCTTTTTACATGAAACTAGATATAATATCTCCACTCTGTTCATGAAAGAATTGAAGCCTAATCTCTGTTGTTACCTTTTAGTACTTAATAATTTATTTTATACATATAGAAGCAGTAATTGTTATATAAATTGCTATATTGCTAAATATGCATGTATTAATATATAAGAAAGTACTTACTCATTTAGTATTTATTTATTTGTTAGGTCATAATCAGTGCCTTGTTGTCTGACACAGACAAATACACCAAAATTAATGAGCTGGACAAGCTTCATTGCTTCTCATGGAGAGCTTGTCTTTGCTGCAATACTAATTTGCACCTAACCTCAGGTGGAAGCCTGAGCTCAGTGGAGCTTTTTCCTAGGACTTCTTCACCTGCTTGAGGACATGGGATGATATTCAGGTGCTGCTGATACACATGCTGGTAATTAAGTTACAAAAGCTTATAAAGTAGTGAACCTAGTCACTCTTTTAATTGAAGTATTGTTAATAAAAATTGCTGTATTTTCCTGGGTTGTCACTCCAATTCAAACTAACTTTATGGGGAGCTAACTACAGAGCACTGACTCCACCTGTTACAGAGCAAGAAAAATCCGAAAGCCCAGTATCTGGAAAAAAAATACTGGAAAGACACTTGAACAGGAACTTAACGAGATTGTTTATTTTGTCTGAGCTAATCAATCTAGAAAACATAGCTCATAACTGTTTCATATAAAAAGATACAAAGCAATAACACGTGCATGTACATTGAGGGGAGAGATGGAGAACAGAATCTTGCAAGTTTTTACTTTTTCCATAGAGATGTAAATGACACTGAACACATAAATATTCTCATTTTCACATGCTGAAAGGAATGCTTTGTTTCACATACAAATGGTACTTGATACTTCACATAAGAGTAGCTTCTTGGATAGTATGTGTGACAGAAGCTCTTACCTAAGCAGGGCCACCCCCTAAACAGGACAATATTTGTAGTCAACAGACTGATGAGATCTGTTTAGAAAAGCATATATATCTGCTTTTACTGTGACAGACATGGTGTCACTATGGAGTAACCCAAGTGTGAGAACTTTTAATACTGTGCAACACTTATCAAAGACTGAAAAACTTCTGTGTGAATATGCTGTTCTGCCTTAAGGGACGATAAGACAGATAAGTGGGAAAAATGTGATGCTACAGAAAAGTTCTCTCTCAACAACTTGGTGGAGGGATTGTGTATGGATAATTTCAGGATGATAGTCTATTTTCATCAAAAAAAGGCCATGAAGCTGAAGAGTCTTGAGACCATGGTGAGGAGGGCACAGGATTTGCAGTGGTCTGTTGGGACCCAGAGCTAGGCTGAAGGAGCTGAGTTCTCCAAAAAGCAGGAAGTTGCAAGTCCTCAGGTATCAGCTAAGCATATAGACTGACTAGTTTTAAGGGATTAATTCTAAACATTTTTGTTTGGGGAAGATATTTGCTTACTGAAAGGGTCTCTCAGTGCTACTGGAGGGAAGAGAAATGCATTGCTCAGCCTGCACTGGACCTGCTGAGATAACTGCAGAAGATAATACAAGGACTGCAATGTACAGACCTGTCAGAGAGCAAAAGAAAATTGTGGTGCCTCTCCTCTATGCATGGTCATTTCAGTGAGGTGATGGCTAGGAATGGTGAGCTGGAAGGCCAGAGTCAGCCAGCCCAGTATCCATGTTACATTGCACTGATTTCTTTAAATCCGGAAACAATGTGCTTGTAGTTAAATGCAAGCTCCTTAGAAGAGGATTATTCTTTCTCACATTTTCCCTTCCTACTGTTGGGCTTTCACATGATTACAAAAGCATCCCTCCCACCTGCAGTGTATGATTACTGGTCTAAACTGCAACAGGACAGGAGAGCTTAGCTGCCTATGCTCCTCAAGAAGCAGCGTTAACAGGATTTGATGTGCCACCTCCAAGGACCTCTGTCCCAAGAGTCCCCTGTACTGAAGCCACCATGCTCGGTGCCATTTAGGGTGCTGTCAGCCGTGCTGGACAGCAGCACCACCCTTCCAGGGAGTGTGTAGGGTGGCTCTCGCTGCTGCTCCTGGGAACAGGGGCAACAGTGAGGTTTCATCTAGCAGGGCAATAAGCCAGGTCAGAGTCCTGAAACCCCTCTGCCAGGCACATATTAGGCTGGAAATTAATATTTGAACATTACATCTGCTTCCTCTTAAAAACAAAAAAACAAAAAAATCCCTGACCCATACACATTTCTCAGCAGCCTGCCTTGTGAATGTTCACTGATAATGAGCCCTTAGTCCTTTCTTTATAGCACCTCACCAACAATTACCAAAAAAAAACCCCAGCTTCCCCTCACTGTTACAGCTGCTCATTACCAAGTCTGTGTAGGTCTGTAAATAATGTGAAAGACCTGAGTTCTCTGAGGCAGGTGTTTCTCACTCTCTCTGCCTACCAAGATCAGGACAATAGAGCCTGGATATTAAATGTGGGTTGCTAACCTGGCTGTAGCTTAAAAAGCAACAATAAAAAGCAGCCCTTAACATTAAGTAGGTACTGGCTTATTAACTGCTACAGTTAACATAGTTATAAACAAAGGGAGAAGGATATGAAAAGACTTTTAATAAGGATTTCAACAATAGTAGTTTCTCAGTGACACTAAGCTGTGAGAAAACAAACAACTTCACCCCCTCAGGAACTAAATAGAAAACCAATAAACAACCATAAACCCAATAAATAATTAACCATAAACCCAATAAAAATACGCTTGTAAACATTGTCATAAATAAACCCCCAAAGTGAGGACTGCTGATTTATTGCATGCATGTCAAAGAGCAACGCTTCTGGGAAGAGCTGAGTCTATTGCCTATGAGCTGGATACTTATTCCGGGCCTGGATGCAAAGCCCCACCATGCCCCAGGCACAGCAGCAGTCTGGTGACACAGGAAGATCAAGCAGAAGAGCCTTGACTTGGCTCACTCAGCCAAAAGCCGAGGGTTCAGCATCATGATTTTAATCTGTTAAAAGAAGTAGAAATAACCCTGGGATTAGAAACTGGAGCCTTATCTCTTCTAGCTGAGTGCTTATACTTTTACAGTCGTCCCAAGGCAAATTTGATGATGCAGTTATTCCTTTAAAAAGTAACTAAAAGGACTCAGCATTTGCTCTTTTAGGCAGGAAATCCATTTTTTTTTCTCTGTGGATGCTCTTTGCCCCCTTTAACTCAGTGAGCGAATCCCATGTGCTGCTTTTCTTTAGTCCTGGGATAGTTCAGTTACTTCAAGCAAAAGTACACTTTCAACAGAAAAAACTAAATGTACTGTGCAGTATGTACCTTAAGTTTAGACTTAGGTACCTAAATTTCACCTTACATGTCAACATCCTTTTGTGGACTTACTTGGGTTCTTGTTCCAAACCAGTAGAGGGGTTTTCAAAAATTGTCTTTTGTCATCCTCTGCATGTTTAGATAACTAAATAACTTAGCAAGTTCAGCCTGAAGTCATGTAAACAGTTTTGAAACTCATTCTCATTTGTCATACATGTCATGACTGTACCAAGTCTTTGATCCTGCAGACTGAACATCCAGCACATTGACATTGCAACTGAAATTGGAGAATTACACAAGTGTAGACATTAAGGAACATTTATAAGATCAGGACACTTGCTTAGGGGTGTCTTAGGGTGAGAAGATACAATGTCATCTCTTTATGACCAAAAAAATTTTTATCACTGCTTGTCTCACTTTTGGTGAAAGGGACAGTGAGTCAAGTCAGTAAGCAACAGGGAAGTTATTATCTTCTGTTTCTTAGAACTAAAAAAAGTACACAGAAGAGCTGAAGCCAGGCAAGAATAAGAAAGGCCTTTAAATGTGACCACATTTTTTAAACTAAATGCTTTATATGTGGCCATGTTAGTTAAATTATAAGTTATGTGTAACTGGTATTTACTATCCTATAAACTTGTCCTATTCTTTCATCCCACTGAAGTTTGAGCAGGTACTTCCCTGCACCGTCTTACTCAGAAATTCACCAGAAATTTCTTAATTCATAAGTATTGGAACAGGCTCTGAAATGGTGTAGCTGTCATCTTTTAAATTAATTCATAACATTTAAAGAATGACTAATAGTGTGCTAGAGCCTTCTTGTAGCACTAGATTCATAGAATCGCAGAAAAAAATAAGGTTGGTGATCAGTGGAGATAACTTAGTTCAACATGCTCAAAGCAGAGCCAGCTAGAAGAGCAGGTGGCTCAGTCTTGTCTAAACAAATTGTAAGTATGTGCAAGGATGGACACTGCTTCCAGTATCTGTTAGAGATTTGCTAATCAGAATCACAATCACTGATCATTTTGATGAGAGGACATCCCCAAAGTGTTTTTTCACAGTCCCATTTCCCAATGCCTAGCTTCTCAGTAGAGAGAGAAAGGCGTTTTTTGGTGAATTTGCCTTAAATCTAAAGAGATTGCCCAGTTAAAAGTTGAGAAACTGACCAAGCTGTCTTCCATTATTTAAATTGCTTGGGCCAAATCCAGAAACTCTTCCTAGGGCCAGACTCCCACTGAAGTAAATTCCAGTTTAAATATGTCACTTATTTGCAACTTTCTGGCAGATTCATCTCCTACCCCAGCTCCTGATCTGGACTGGCTGTTGAGGTTCGGTCATTCTGACTCTCGTTATTAGTTAGCAAGAGGATTTTTGCAACACTTCTTCTCTCCTTCCTGAATATGTGATACCAAAAACACAGTTGAATGCATTTATTTTTATAAGTCAGACTGACCTGAACACTCAGGAAGCACGGAAAGAATAATGAATAAGGAGTTATAATGGGATCAACCTCGTTTGAAAGGACAGTTGTTCATCAGTGACCTTGCTAAGTGTCTGGTCACAGATTTTCCCTGTTTGTGTCCCTGTTTCTTAGAGTTTCACAGCAGGTGCCTCAGAGAAATGCTTCTAGTAGTTTCTTCTTAGCTGCTTCTCCAGCATCTTTCTTTGCTGGCTCCCTCAAAGAGGCTCAGGGCTCACACGTACCTGAGATGCCAGCTCCTGGCCAAACCTCAGCCTCTAACAAAGGCTATGGAAATGGGAAGGGGGAACTTAAGAGCATCCCATATTCACTGGGGTGATGACATAAAGCGGGTGAGTGCTCTCCCATCAGCTTTAATCATCTTAGGACTTTGTAGGGGAACAGTTGCAGTACTGATGTGCAGCTTTTTTTCCTTCCTCTACTCATCTATAGATGGATATGGCTCAAAGAACCAGCACATGGAAGAAACATGGATACAGAGGAAAATGGTCTAGTCAGCAAGCAAGAAATTTGGCAGGGAATGTATCTCTTGTTAGAACATAAAGGAAATACTATAATCTATAGTCTCTGAGAAGGTCTGGGTGATGGCACAAAACAGCACTAAGTAGCACAAAAGTTTAGGTGTGGATATCTGGCATCATAAGTGTCCATATGACATATAAATCCAGCATAGATTTTTCAGCACAAATCCTACATAACATTTAGTCTTTAGAAAGGCACGGAACCTGAGCTTGCTTTCTTCATGGAGGGAAATAAGTGCGGTGAAAAATTTTACTGATCATGATAGCAGTATCTGGCAGAACTAAAGTCTCAAGACAGTCTGGCAAACTCCAGCCAAAAAAAAATACTGTGGGATACTTCTTTAAAACAGTGTGGTTTTAAGGACAGAGACAGAAAACTGCCTGTGCAATTCATCCATGACACAGCCTAGCACCAACTAGATCCAGGTTCAGAAAACAGATGCCGTCATCAGTGCAGAGCAGGGAAAAGGTTTCTTACACAATGTGCTGTGGCTTGCAAAAAGTTTTAGGAGCTGAAATAAGGTCACCTACTTTTTTCATTCTGGAAAATAATAAAAATTATGATAGAATGCCAGTCAGGGTTTTGGACTTCTGATCTAAAATCTCCAGGACTGGTTTTAAATCATACAATAACTTCTTTCCTTCATACTGGCCCAAGGTGATAAGTGACATACCTTTACTCACTCTCTGGGACCTTAATTGGCTTCCCTGCACCAAACAAGGCTATGAGGAGGTCCTCATATCCTCCTTCCTCCACCTCATTGCATGGGTGTGCAAGGAGAAAAAACAGTTCACCCCATGTGCAAGAGCTGCAGTTGTTTTGGTGTTTTTTTTAGTTACCTGGTATGCCAGCAGAATTTGTCACTAGAAAGAGTAGAGGGGAGATTTCCTAGAGAGATGAAGCATGCAGGAGAAATGATCTGCCTTAAAAGTAAGCCTGTTAAAAGTCATACGGCTGGGAGTTTCCAAGGCTCCTGAGGAAATTAAGAAATAAATCCAGCTGAAAGTCAGAGGAGGTAAATATCAGTGGAATTATATGCCAGTTCTTCTTGGGAGTCTGAGCTAAACTGAAAAAAAAAAAAACCAAAGAAAAATAATTGAAATAATGTTGTATGTGGACTTGTCAACAACATTTCATATATTCTAGATATTTGAAAGAAATTATTGTGTTATAAGAAGCAACCTTCTAAATAGATATGGGATTAAAACCCTGTCCCAAGCTTTGGGAAATTTAACTTGGATCCAATTTTGCGGTTTGGAGCTGTCTCAAGCTGAATAGCTTGAACTGGGAAAGGGGCCAGTCAAATGTCTATTGCCAGGTAAAACAAAGAAGAACAAGAGGTATGTAGTGTAGCCAGTGCACATCACCTACTGGCCCATGACGGATTATGCTAACGAAAGGAAAGATGGGTTCCCATCCTGTAAATATCATTTTTCCTCCAAGGAGCTTTCTGTCTTGTCCCAGCACTTCTACAACTTGTCATGGGCTCCCTAAATCCAGTGAATGATCACAATGTCCTGTCCTAGTCAGGGACTAAAAATGTTCCTTAGTCAAAACTCACATATGAGCTATATTTTTACAAAGGTCAAAACTAACTGGGAGAAATTTAAAGTAAATACACAAGAATGTTATTGCAAATTTTTTATGACACCAGTTCAGCTGTCCATAAAAATAAACCAGGGTACAATCAAACATCTGTGCTGAATTGACAAAGAGGCTATTCAGTAGCAGGAATATGAAGTTGCCACTGGCCTGTTTAAACCTTTATTCAAATGAGGTCCTCTTTCCTTCACTGGACGTGATGCTGTCATCATAGGAAGCCCCAATTAATAAAACTAAAAGCCTGAGCCTTCCCAAGTAAAGCTCACCAATGGATGATGTGATCTGCATATGTTTACATAATCCATCTTTACATGCAAAAAGGCCTACAAGAACATCAGGCTGATGCCGACTCCTTGCTACTTCTCTCTCTCTCTTCTCAGTATTAAGGCCAAGTCCCATCTTTGTGGCTCATCTTTTTGCCTTCCATCTGCTTTACCAATGCCCTACTGCACTCTGCTGCGATGGATTTGTTGCCACTAGAGGCTGACGTTCTCCTACACCAGCAAAGGCAACAGCATTCACGGTTGTCCTGAGGATTAAGGCTGGAGCTGTGCATCGCCTTGATGCCAACGCCGGCCCTGCTTTTCCTGCACATCAGGCAGTGGGTAAGCCTGCGTGCCACAAGGCAGAGTGTTGGACAACTGCTTTGGATAACTTGGGGGAACAGTGTGACTGATATTTGGCATTCCCTGCTCTTCCTAGCAAACCCGGGCAAAGGAGATACTCTGCAGAAAATACTTTCTGAGCTATCTCTGCATGAGTTAGCCTGGGGACAGTGTCACTGTGTCTACTCAGCACAAGCTGACTTTCTCTGTTGAGTGCTGCATCAGCAAACACATGCTGATGTTTACACAAACGACAGTTTGGCACAATCAGGGCAGATCAATAGGTTGAAGGATACATTGCTGGGGCAGTCTAACTATACTATGTGCAGTTTTACTTTAGAGTAGATATCGTCTAGTGTCCTGAACCAAACAGCCCTAATGTGAATATGGCCACAGCAAAGTCCTGATTCAACTTGCCAAACTTCAGACATAGAACAGAAGTCCTTAACATCTCTCTCTGGAGCCCTTCTCTCTTTAAAAACTTCCAGGGAACAGCATGCAACCAAGCTCCATATTTTGGTATCTGAGCTTAAAGTTCAGTGGTGTGAATCTTACCCCACTCTATGGACCTATTCTCACTCAAAGTAGGTTGTGCCAACACTCTGGACATATCACATGGACTTGTGGTTTGTTTTTAAGCTTGACCTTCTCTTTATTTTGTAACTAACATTCATAATGTAAAAGTAACAAACTAGACTAAAAATTATCTCCCTGCTGCACTGGACACTGTTATATTCTATGATTCTATATCTGAAGGGACTGTTAATAACAAAGGAAGGTTTCCAAGCAGCAAAAAATGAAAGTTTTCAGACTTACTTTTTTGTTGCTTATTAAGACTTCCAACAGTCTTTTTTTTAATATCCTTTTTCCTTCCACTGTCTAGCGTCTCTCAGTCATTTTTAAATTTAAAGCATGTGTGTCCCAAATATGATTTTATTGCAATGCATCTTGTCCTAACCTGTGTTTCTGTTTGTTTTTTTTTTCTTTTGTACTCAAGTCAGTAGAATTTCCTTCCGTATTTTGTGTTATTTACATGGTTGGCCATGGGAAAGCAGAGCAGCTAATAAGACACATCTGACACTTCTTCCTGTCAAAGTCTAAACCCAGCTGTGAAGCTTGAACAGCTTGGGCTATACAGAGCTCATTAAGCTCACAGTTTAGAAGCTGTGTGCAGAAATTATTGAACTACCTGTGAGTAGAGGGGTTAAGAGGTGGCCTTCTCCCTCCGCACCAGCAGGGCCATGGTCAGGCTTCACCAGAAGAGAAAGCCCTATCTCCAGCCACTGGGGAGGGAAAGGTTGCAGCACAACCTTTTTCCCGCACAGATTGCTACTACCTGTTCTTTCCTTTTGTAGAGGACAACTTTCCTCACCTCTCTTCTCTGCCTTTATGCCCTGACCTCACACATGCATGTTGCTCTTCTCTCATCTTCCCTGCCTCGTGATGCCTCTTGCAGCAGGACTCCTGAGCAACAGCAGCCCAGTAATACTCACATCCAAATGTCTGTTTGAAAAGCATCACTTTTCCAAACTATATAAATAAACCAAGGATTAGCTGTACAGCATTTGATCTCTGACTAAGACATTTGTTGCTATTGTCTAGTTTTCTTTTTATACTGCTAATGTAACTGCATTCTCTTGGATATGAAGTCTTGCTGACTTACTCTTTGCCAAGGGCCCTGGTGGTACAAGTTTTTTTCTGCAAGTATTTCTGATTCTCTGTTTTTCCTTTCTTTTTTGTTTCCATCTCTTTTTGTCTACCTGCACATTCTTTACTTTGAAGTCTCACAGATTAGGATAGTATGAATTAGATGGGCTATGCTCATCTATTCTGGATATGAGTTAGCCTGCTGTAGAAGTCCACAGCTGACTGTGTGAAGTCTGCTAGTCTGGCATTTTCCAGTAATAAATCTCTTGGTTGAGTTTATCTTCTCAGTCTGAGAACTACAAAGCCCATGTAGGTCTTTAGATCAAAAAATTGAACATGTCAGTTGAAGGTTTTGACTTCACTATTAAGTGTTCAGGCTGGCGATTTCCCTTTGGATAAAGACCTCCTGAATATTTCCCCCCCCCCCCCTAAATATTTGTTAACGGAGTCACCTGCCCTTCGTTTGGCATAATGTAGGCAAAATATATGTGAAGGCGTTTTCTGCATTTTCCCACAAGATGGCAGACTCTTCTTATGATAACCGTACAGTGCCGTACGTACACATAGGGTCATGCTTTCTGCATATGACAGTAGTACAGCAAATTAACGTACTCTGTAGAAGTTCATCGCTTTGTTTTGCTCATACTTAGTTGATCTTTATGTGGTGTGGTGGACACGCTGGAGGGAAGGGATGCCATCCAGAGGGACCTTGACAGGCTGGAGAGGTGGGCCCATGCAAACTTCATGAAATTCAACAAGGCCAAGTGCAAGGTCCTGCACGTGGGTCGAGGCAATCCCAAGCACAAATACAGGCTGGGCAGAGATTGGATAGAGAGCAGCTCTGAGGAGAAGGACTTGGGGGTATTGGTGGATGAGAAGCTCAACGTGAGCCAGCAGTGTGCGCTGGCAGCCCAGAAAGCCAACCGTGTCCTGGGCTACATCAAGAGAAGCATTAGCAGCAGGTCAAGGGAGGTGATTCTCCCCCTCTACTCTGCTCTCGTGAGACCCCACCTTTGAACCACCCCATGAACAAAACTTATTGTATAGGGTCAGAGATAAACCACGGACTGGGTGCTAGACAGCTTAGATGTCCTAGACATTGTGGTCAGGAAAGGTACTTCACAGAGTGAAATGCCTGTCTTGGCTTCGTTTTAAAAATTCCAAAAAATAAGCATTGTGCTGGTGACATGAGAATGCCCACAGGAACTTTCAGAAACTATTTTTCCATTTGGAACAGGAGAAAAATATTCTGCATGTTTCATAGGATAGTGACATTGCTCTGGACAAGTTGTTAACCTAAGTCATGCACATTGAGTAGCCCCGTTACAGCAAATACAGAACCCTGCACTAGTGTCAGTATTCAAGAGAGCTGTTACATCCCCCAAGCCCCCTACTTACCTAAATAGTTTATACCATTTTTCCTCTCCTCTAGTCTCCAGAAAGACTTAATTTTCCCTGACAAAAAGAGTCATTTACATCACCTAAGAAAGAACTATCTTAGGTCTTAGAGTCTATCTTGAGTCTTAAAATGAAGCCTTAAGATGTTTAGGTGGAGGGTTGGTTTGGTTGCTTTCTTTAGGTTTTTTATGTAATTAAGGTGGCCAACCAGCATGCCTCAACCTTTTTTTTTCCTTCTCATCTCTGTCTCTATATTATGTAGTTAAACATAATGCAAGTTACACTTCTGCTTCACACACTCTTTATATACTGGGCTTGTATCTCTGGTTTTAATATGTGGCAAATGGCACTACAGTTTCATTCTGTTGTACAGAGAAAATAAAGATGGACATCACTGATATCAGTTCAATAGAAGTAATCGTAAACCAAGCTGTTAGCCTACCTTATTAACTTAAATATTTTTTGTCGTATGCTTGCAGCATCATAAACATGCTAATAAATCTACGCAATTTCTACATAGGATTAGAGTAAGCAAATCAGATGGAAGGAGTTAATGTTTCAACACTCTACCCAGTGCATAAGTACATTGAATCAATATGTTCAGTAGCTGGAGAAGAAGGACCTGGGAGAAGCAGCCAGCCATTCAGCTACTCTCTTACTGTCTGCAAGTCCCTTTTTTCCCCTAAGAACTGATAACAGATACTGAAAAGCAGGCTCAATATCAGTGCTATTTGCAGCACTGATTTTCTTTTCTTTTTTTCTTGCACACCATGAACTTTTTTTCTTTCTTAAAGTTTGCTATGGATGCCCTTTGGAACAAAACACGTGCCGACCTGCTGCAACAAGTTTCACTGTTAGAGACTCATCACTGCTTGTCTCTGGGTGTGAATGTCCCATTCCCTTCCTTGCCTTTGTCATGCCAGTGGATCCTCTCTCCCAGACAGAATGACTATGGAGCATAATCATCTATTCAGAAATATGTTCTCCTTGAACACTTTATATTATGTCAGAATTCACATGGCTTATTTCTCATGCTCCATTACAGGCCAAGCTCCTTTGTCGCACCCTGTATTTCCCCTGGGTCGCTGCAGCTTCATCTCAAAGCAAGTGTAAAGCCAAGGACCTGCAGCATCATCTGCAGAGGCATGTTCATTTTGAATTGACTTCAAATAAAGTTTCAGCTGAGTTCAGCAAACTAAACATTCTAATTTGGGAACATCAACACTATTCATTTCAGCCAAAAATGTTAAAACAAAATATGTTAACTTTCCCAAATATTATTTCAAAAAAAAATGATAAAATATCAGCAACTCCTCTGAAATGGAAACTGTGGTTCATAGTCTAGTCTATCTATAGGCAAAGGGAATCAGTGTGTGAATGAGATTTTAAAAGACCTTCTGAGCAAAATCAAGGGAAGGAATATTAAAGAGCCTTGCTGTTCAAGTCCTCCACTGCAAAGGGTCAAATATGGAAGACAAGATCAAAGCCACCAACTGTGCATAATGCTACATTAAAATATGATGTCAGCAGTCCAGGTTTCAATAGTCTCCAGCACTTATATAAGCATGAGCCACTACCATAAGCCTCCTGAACATTTTTCTGAAGTGAACAATAATTGTTGAGCAGCCTAAGAGAGATGCAACATCCCTTCCTCACCCTCAGAAATCTGCCAGCCAGCAAGAAGTCACTGGGACAGGGAAGTGCTAGCCTCTATTGACTGCTCCATAGAACAGTCTAAACCTTGGTTTTGCCAAGCTGTCATCTTCCTAATCATTGCTTGTATTTTCTTGGGGTTTTATAGATTTGCCTGTTGGTGTTTTTGTCTTTGTCTTTGGGTAACTACAACTGACTGAATAATTCCATGTCTGTCCTTTGTTCCAGCCTTTCTCCTCTTGCAAGGCTTTGGCTTATGCATTCACTCACAGACCAACCATGATTTTTTTCTTCAGGAGAACTGATCCAACTTCACAGACAAAGGAACCTCACCAAATCAGGCCCTGTCTCCCCACTCCATTGGGAAGGACAACCACAGCCCCTAGAGCAGCACTGGACTGGCTTATGCCTAAGACTAGCAGGTCACAGCCTCTAGAGCATGCTGGCTGTGTCCTTTCTGCCTAAGCCTTGGTCTACATTGTCCCTCTGTTTGGTGTCCCTGTTGGCCTTGTATGCAGGTAAAGGGTGGTGATGCAGCCAACAGTGGGTTCTGTTCACAGCATGCTAAAGGTGTCTTGTCCTGGTGTATGGAAGGGCATATGTGAAGCCACACATATCTACAGGGAGGGTGCTGGAGGAGGAAACTAAACTTGTTCCAGATCATGTCCAAACTCTCTAACAGGAAAAGACCTCAAGCAAATGATCCTTCCAGTTGCACCCTACCTTTCTTCTGAAGGAAAGAAATTGACTCTGTCTAACTGTCAACCAGGGCTAGGTATTCAAAATAGGTCTTCTGTGGTCATAGACCTCAGACTGCTTCTTTTTTTCCAGTCTTCACTGGCAAGATGGAGAAAGGTGGAGATGAGTGAAGAAGAAGCAAAGCTGCAGAATTATTGTAAAATTTTAAGTTAACTCTGGAATGTTGTGTAGCTAGCCAAAAGATGGAAGGTCATAAGGTGTCTTGGAGTAGTAAATGTTTAACCTAACTATGATGGTTTAGGAATAGCACAATCTAGGAAGCACAATCGAGGAAGAACATCTGCAAGCATTAATAAAGAAATTAGACAACCTTGTAAGAGTACAAAGACAAGAAAATTAACTGAGAAAAAGGGACACCACTGTGCAGAATCAGAAGAAACGTCAGCTAGCAGACAAGGGAGGAAGAGACCACTTAAAGACAACCAGCGGGAACCTCTGCACATATGCAAAAAGACCTTTGCATATGTTAATGGGTTCCAGGAAATCTTATGTTTATGTAAATAATTCCAGGGAATTTACTGAATATGTATAAGTTTGCAACATATATTCTGTTCACTTTTGCTCCTTTGTTGGACCACTTAAGGCGGAGCTATCCCCAGTGCTCCCCAGGGCTGTAAATAAAGGAATACCTGCTTAATAGTTACAAACTCTGAGTGTTTATTTCTTTTATTCAGGATCTATTTGAAACTTATTTTGGCTATCAGTTTATAAAAAAAATGACATTCAGAAGATGCTTTTGATTCCTGCACATACTATTTCAGCAACAATTTCATCCCTCACCTACTGTTTCTATAACATCCTCTTTCCAAACCCATGAGAGAGAAGCATATCCATAAGAAGTGACATGTTATGGAAACCAGAGGCAAGAACATGTAAAGCTATGGCCACCCTATTTTTTTCTGAGTTAATGAAACGGAAATAAATAATGGGATAAAACTTTTAGTACAGTCATCAGTGAAACAGTTTATGACCTTCTGTGGCAAGGTCATCTTGCCATCTGTGGCAAGGTCCGTAGTTACCATCCTGCTACTACATGATTTTTCCCAGCAAGCTCTGGAGGAGCATGAACGGTGGCTGTGGAGAGGATAAGATGCCATTTTTAACTTTTCTTCTAAGTATCTGAATTTAAGACAGATCCTTGGTTGTTGTTGTTTTTTTTTTTTAAGTTGCCATAAACAATCTTTCCTTCCTGCTTTTCTTCATTGTAATCACTTGAGATTTAAACATATTCAAGTCATGGAGAGATAAAAGAATGAATGTGATTGTAACATCACTTCTCCTGTCTCTCGAGCATAAGCAGCAAGCTTTCTCCTGAGCAAGGTTATTATTTTCAGAATGGGGAAAGATAGGGAGAGATTTCATTTTCTTACCTGGGGAATCTGTCAGGGACATTGAAAGCCCCTGTGTTCCTGTCACCCCTGGACTCCAGCTCCCCAGGCTGGTTCCCACCAGGACCAGGGAAGCAGAGCAGGGCTAGGTGTCGAGGTGCCAGCTAAAGTGGAAGGAGGTAACAATGGTCTAAATGAACCAGTAAGTTCAAGAGGAGCAGGACGAAAGGAGCGACTGTTAACGTCTGCCCTTGGAGATGCCAAACATAGAGTCACAAGGTTTCATCCAGTGGGTAGAAGGGCTCCAATTCTTACAGACATCATTTGTATCTATGACATTGGACCTGGTAATTCTCCTGCAGCTAGGGGAAGCCAACCTCCAGACCGCCTTGCTGCTTTTAATGACATAACATAAGAAGGAAATCTCTTTGTGATAGGACTTGAGAGACAAAATGCTTAAACACAAAGAAGAGTGATCGACTCCTTGACCTCAGGCCAGTTTGCAGGGTGGAGAGCTAGGTCCATGCTGAGATCCAGTTTTGACCACTGAAAGGCACTTAATGAAGCAACTGGACTCTGCCAAGCTGAGGAAATAAGGTAGTCTCAAGTGAAGCTCGTGGAGCATGAATGATGCATTGGCACTGTCAAATTGGCAGAGCATCCAGAGTACTAAATTAAATGCTAACTTCCGAGGCAGAAAGAAATCTGATTTCAGAGAGTACAAAACATCATCCGGTGTAGTGACTAAATTAACGACTTCATTTACAGCTGGGAAGACCTCACTGGATAACCTCATTTTATCTGAGTTTTCAAGTGCAGGCATCATTCACTCAGACAAATCATTTGTAGACACATCAGGGCAATGCTGTAGCAAAAGGCAAATGAATGCAGTGGAGGGGTCGCCACTTGGCAGCACAGGAACCCCTGTCCCAAGGGGAGAGCTCCAGATGCACACTGTGACGGCAGCACGTCAGAGGCAAAACAAAAGTCACTGATCAAAAGTCAAGTCATGTTGATCCGCGTGTAGAGTACTATGTTACATCACTGATGGTTGTTAATTATTACTAATGCTATGTTTATCTGAAGGAAGATGTGTTGATATGTAACTTCAAGAAATTTTTGCAAAATTCATATTATATGTTTATTATTTGGCGTTTGGATACTGAGTGAAACAGACCACACCCAAGTGCCTTTCTGAATTTTACAGTGTGACTCCAACTTTGAGAGGAAGAAGACTGAAATGGTGTCAAATAATAAACGTCATCCCTTTTTGACATCATTGTTGTGAACGTTAATGGCTAAACAACGTTGTACTGGGCATACAAAACAGCACTTTCAGACTTGCAGAAAGAATAAATTGCCTAAAGATGGTAATTTAGTAAGATAAATTTGGTTCTTGACTAAAGGGCACAAGAATAACATAAACGCTAATACTTCTCTTTGTGGATTTTACCTGTAAAGAGTACAAATTTCTGATTTCTCTTTCCCGCTATAGGCTGAGGAATACGCATTGCTATATAGCTTCTTACTGTTCCTGCTGGATGCTCAGTCTAAGAGCTGCTCTAACTAGGATTTTAGTTAAGTTAAATTAAGTTTTACATTCCATCTGTTTTTTTTCAAGTTGTCTTTCTAGAACCAAGCCAACCAAAAAAAAAAAAAAAAAACAACTTTTTGTGTTGCAGCAAATACTTTTCAGTGTAACATTCCTAAAGTAGTAATATAGAGAACAACCCAAATGTTAATCCAGTCTTTTACTGTCCCAGTGGGGAAAATTCAGCAATATTACAGAAACCAAGGTGAAAACCTTATGAAAGGGAGAATATCTCATGCGCTGGAAAAGGTAAAGTTGCTCTGGGCTTTGCAATCATTGCTCCTAATGCTTTTTTATATTAGAAATATCCAGGACAATGCAGCAATTTACCTCTCTTTGCTGCTGTAAGGTGGGATATCAAAATATAACAATATCCTGCCTGCAACTTTCTCATTCCTGAAACTCAGGTTAGTCCTGTGTCTGAGAAAAAAAAAACCAGCAATGAACACCTTTGTGTTTCATAACTAGCAATGGTAAAAAACTTCACATTTCCATTCCATGTTAATTTTGAAATTTTGAGCATTCAAAGTTATATATAAAAATTAAATACATTGTGATGTTTTATATGGAAAATGAAATTTCCTTTAAATCAATGAGAAATCTTTTTGTTTCTTTGTTGGTTTTGAAATGGACTTGAAGTCAAGCTCGGTTCTCTCTTGCAGAGCACACAGTAGAGCAAAGAGATTAGCTACTGCAGTTTGCCTTTGACATCCTTGCAAAATCAAGGTTTGACCTCCAGGGCTGTATTTTTCCTGCTCTTTTTCCTTGATGAAAGTTTGTACCACTTGCTTTCCTCTGCCAATATGGTCAAAGATTTATAATTATGCTGTTAGCAAGAGATAATTAGCAGTGTTCTGATTTTTTTGTTTGTTTGTCTTGGTGGAAGTTTTTGCTTCTGATAATTGTTTTAAGTTTGATAATTGTACATTTTCTCATTCAGTTAAAGAAACAAGAGAAGAGATTGAAGTGTTTTCCATTTTACATGAATGTGTAGCCCTAGACACTGTCACTTAAAATCAGTATCCTGGAAGAAGGACAAGGAAGGCAGAAAAGGAAATTATGAAATAATCCAGAAAGAGAGATGGATGGCAAGGCATAATGAAGTCCTTATGTTATAATGTCACATTTATTTTTGGCAGTTATGATTAGCCCTTTGCTGAGTAATAGGATAGGAGGGAAAACAGGATTTATCCTGGCTCTGTGGTGTTGACAGTTAGCAGTTACACTCCTTAGAGATGTATAACCTAGAACTGAAAGCCAGAATTTTCAAGAATATACTTAACACTGAGCAATTAGTCGCAAGGCAAAGTCCTGTCTCCTCATTGCTTGTTATATATTTGTTCAGCTTCCACTTTTCCTTGTGCAAAATCAGAGATTTGATTTTTTATTATAATTGCAATAGACCCTTGATTTAAACACAACGCCACCCTCAGATGTGTGGAGTGTTTTGGCCTCAATCTGGCAAAATCATCCGGTGGAGTCATTACTATCAGCATGGACATGCTTTCCCTGCGATAAGCATACCGCTCCTGTGCATAAAATGCTGTTTTGGAGTCAGCAACCTTCAGGAAAGAGTGCCAGGCAAGCAAATATATGGGCAAGAGGGCAGGAAGGAAGCACAGGGACTGGGACCACTGCATAAAACAGCAGTCACTGGGGTTTCAGGAATCAGGGAGGCCATCTACCACCAACCGGTGTCTTGATCACTCTAGCATATACTAGTGGCTGTATGATTTTGGAAAGCATGAATTTTTTTGGCAGTTCCTCATCTGCTTCCCAGAAAGCTTATTGCTTATCTGGACACTGGGACTAGACATATGCTCTCAATGCTCTAGGGTACAGGAGACATCCTCCCAAGGGCGGCAGATATGGTATGGGAGCAAAACAAACCTATGCCCCTATGGAGAATCACTGGAAGCCAAGTGAGGCATCCTATGGAGCCTCAAATTCCAATAGATATATATATATGTAGCCAACTAAATTACAACCCTTACCTACTGTCACAGCAGATAAATAAAACACACCACATCCTGCTAGGTGCTCCTGGATGCTGTCAGTATACGTATTTACTCATTAATGCCAGCTTAGGTAATAAAAACCACAACCATCTTGGTGAAGACACAGGAGTTCCAGTCACTGTCCTGAAACAACTGCAAGCCAGCACCCATGCGACCCACAGCTGCTGCTCAGTCACCAGTTGCCACAGCAGCAGCAGTTGACTTTAAAGCCATGTATTACTTTTTAGGTACCAGCATCTATTTCATAAGAAGATTTTGGGTATAGCTGGGATTTTTGTTTGTCTCATTCTCAGGAGACTGCTTATACTTGTTCCTGTTGCTTTTGTGCATTTGAGGGCCAGAAAGAGAAAGAAAGCACATTTCCCAACTATTTTCTTCGGCCAGTAACTGGGTATATGTAAGCTTTGCTCTGTAACAGTGTTACATTAACACTTGAGGATGCCAAGTCTAAGCAATCTGAGCTTCTAAAGGAAGCAATATTTTATATTGCAGTTACTGGTGTGTCTCAGTCTTCATTGCACAGCACAGCAATGTTTTTGACTAAAGGCAAGTATTGCTGTTAGGGACCAAGAAATTATTAGATCTTGGGAGCAGCTTAAAAGCTTTTACACAAAGTGGATAGAATTAAAGAGAAAATTTTCCAGGTGATAGGCACCCACTCCAGGTGTTGGGCATGCTGATGACTTACTGTCTTCATACGTGTCCTGCCCTGTCTTCAGCTCTTGCAGAGGCTGAAGGCAAGACTACAACAAAATATTTGGTAGTGAATCAGTTGCCGATATGTTGATAAATTGAGATTTCTGCATAATAAAACCTCGTCATCCCTCTACAGGGCACTACTCTCTTATAAGGTGACCTTTGAGACCATGTGAGTACATGTATACTCACATCTCTCTGTCTTCTGGAGAAAATTGTGACTAGCGTCCCTGGGAGGCATTGAGGGAGACACTAAGAAAAAAAGTGACAGAAGAGCATTAACTTCCTTCATGTATGCATCTCCTAGGCCAGGACAGAGAGAGCTCATAAGCACCTTTAATTGCTCCAAGCTACACATAAGGGAGGCTTGTTCCTTCTGAAGTTGCCCATGCTAAGTTGTTCTTTTTCCCATAACGGAAAGAAAGCATTTTTCATTGTCAGTGTTGTTCATTCTTACTGGTATAAAAGCTCATCTCAGAGCTCTGGCAGGTTTTGCAACGTTACCACAAATTTTCGTGTAACTGGTATTTGGTTGCGCGAGGTAGAACTATCAAAGCTATGGTAGGAACAGTGAAGTTTTTAAAGCACAGAGTTCTCTGGGATACAGGCTCTCTTGATCTCCTTTATATAGTGTAGTCTCACCTAATTAAGTGTTTTTGGGGTCTAGACAGAATGGTTTAAGGCATTACCAGGCTGGAGATTATGAGATGCTGTGAAGGATCACGCAAGGACTCCTATTCCATTTCAGAGTAATAGCAGGTAGATTACTATCAAGGGCAAGTCATGACCCAAGTGACTTGGGAGTGAATTGGATTAGAGACATTTGCAGACCTTCTTTGTGAAGGAGGAAAGTACTTCATGCTGAGAGACTAAGGAGCACAGATGGGGTCACGTCTTACACATCTGCAACTACTCCTGAAATGACTGTTGTCACACCCCACCACAGACCCTACTCAAACAATAAAGCAACTGCAAATTACACAGCAACTCCACCACTGGCTGCCTTTCACTCTCCACACAACAGGACAGTGCTGGGAAGTCACCTTCACTGGCTGCCGTGTACCATTGACTTTGTCCTACCCAGAGGCTTCCACTTTTAGAAGGGAGTTTAAAAGAAGATTTAGAAATTAACATCAACAGCATCAAATCCTTAGAAATACTGACAGATGCCTGTCACATCTACATAAAATACATCTTGCCAGGCTTTTTGAAGTGCTTGAATATGAACATTTTATATTTAAAAAAGTAAAGGAAGACTATTTTATATTTAAAAAAGCAAAGGAAGAACATTTCATTTGGAACTGAATGTGTAGCTGATAAATAAAGCATTGTACCATTGTTGTAGTTCCACTCAGACTCAGGAAATTCAGGGTGTAATCTATATTTAAAAAGGTAACGCATTTTCTTATAGAAATATAAGGTAAGACATTTAAAAAAACTTTAACACAAACAACTGTATAGAAGTATTATTCAAAGCATTATTCAGGGAAAATGTGTAATTTTCCCAGAAATAGCTTCTCGGAAAATATTTTTACCTCCTCTGGAAGCACAAATACTAAACCTCTTTTATCACTATCAGTGGTGTTTCTCACCACTTTGGTAATGAACAAATCACCTCAAATTTAGAATGATCCAGTTCTTGTGGCTGTTTCTCATATTAGTCTGACACAAACCTGCAGAGTGATAGAAACATGGCATTGTGCAGTTATTGTCTCTAATCCAAATTTACCCTGGGATATAAAATTTAAATGACGTCCTTTTTGACATCCACAACCTCACCCATAATAAAAGACTCTGCAATCGCAGGAGAGTAAACAAATCTGGGCATGATGGTTAAGTAAAGAAAGCAAGCTTCCAACTTCAGCTTTGTGGCTCATCTTCATTTCCCAAAACCATTCTATATACAGAAAAAGGTTTCAAGTTACCAACATGCTGAAAAAAGAAGCCTTCAAACCTTCAAGTGAAAAAAAGCTACAGACTAATTCAAGCAGCCTTGTGGCTTCTCTTCCAGCCTAGCCTAGCCCAACACATTAACAGTTGGCTTTCCTAATACTGCGGGTTTTGTGACTACCATGGGACAAAAGCATTAGAGAGACACAAGTTATAAAAACAAAGCAGTGTGCAGGAACGGGAGGAAACTGAATTTTTTTTAATAATGTACTTAATATGACCAGTCAAGTGATGTAATTATAGCAGGCACAGTTTCTTGCAAGTTTTTACTTTTGACAAGTCAAGTGTTTTGATGAAGGCAAATTGTGTGGAGCAGCATGTGCAGCCCACATACTCCTCTGTTCCCTGAGGATATGAGGGCTGGCTTTGCTATCCAAATGAGGTCACAGGAAGACTTCCATCTCTTTGCTCTATCTTGCTGCCTTAAAAAAAATAGAGAGAGAAAAAGAGGCAGACAGAATGTGAGACACAGCAGAGAGTTCCCAATGACTGAGGCCTGCGTGGCTTTTGGCCAGCAAAGGCTGGATGTGCAGTCCTGAAGAGTCCCTTGTGTGCAGCCTGGGTTTTCTGTGAACGCTGCTGGAGCTACCAACCTCCCTGCAAGTGGAGGAACTCACAGAGCGAAATCAAAGATTGCCAGAACAGACTCAGAGCTTTCATCAGGAACACGAGATTGCCAAGGACATAGCTCTGGATGACATACCTAGGGTTATTTTAGCAAATTAGTGTTTATAATGCAATGTAGATGTACACACAAAGGCATAGCAGCCTCAAGAAAAACAGCATGCCTCATATATAGCATTATGCATGAGAGGTACTATTGCAATTGTGCTCTGTGTAGCTGTATAAGACACAATGCAAACTATCATATATTGCTTATAAAATAGCTTAAACTTCATAATCAATGACAAATATTTTTCCTGTTCTTATTCCAACATAATTTGCATCATAATAGAGCAGTGAGGCCTCAATCAGGAAAGTGACCCTGCTCTACAAAGCACCAGACAATCCAGGGAAAATAGCTCTTTCTTGAGTTCAATTTTATGTGCAGTGAAATGTTATAATTAGGACATAGAACCTATCAAGTAAACCTGTGTTTAGAGAAAACAGTCTAAATGTATTTTCATCAAATGTACAGGAAGCAATAGACTGCTCTTAAAACTTGGCTCACAAAAGGTAGGCACCAGCTAAATGAATCTATTGTCTGTGTAATGAAGCTGTCCAACACATTCTTTGGGATAATAAACCAGCACTCCTCAGTGTAAATCATAATACATTCTTATGCACAATAACACAGGGACAGATGAACTAAAAAAATGGCTCAGGCACTAAAGTATTGGCCCTTTCCAGCCTCTTACCTTGTTCTGGAAATCAGATTAGAGACTGCTTGGTTTTCCTGGGCTCCAGGCAGGTTATAGGCAGAGAGCTTTCCCACAGTTTATTATTATTATTTTTTAATTACCTCTTTTTGCCTTTCCTTCTTCTTTCTTTAGCACCTCCAGGGCTGTTTGGGCAGAGCAAGGGAAGCAGCATCCCAAGACATTTCTTAGCTAGGAGGAGCCATGTGCTGGAATTTGGGTTGGATAGAGGCATGCAGAAGTTGCTCCTCTGTGTATGGGTTGTTTTTTCTTTCTTTCTTTCTGGTAGCCAGACTATTTTAATCTTTTAAATGGTAATGATGTGTGCAAGGAATGATTTTGTTGTTTATTGAAGCAGTTAAACCATAATTGCAAAGAGAGGGTAAAGGAAATGGCTTTTTCATATACTTATTGATATCATTTCTATGCTAATAATACTCAGATTGCTATGTTTGAGAAAGGACACATATATGTGTTTATATGGCGGAAAAACACATTAGCAGGGCAGGACAGGTGGCTGAGAGTGATGAAAGAAAAATGCCTGTTCTAGTCTGAGAGGGCAGGAATAGGTAAGACAAAACAAATTGCAGGCCTGACTGATTTCTTCCCTGGATACCCCACACAAGAAGAGCTGGATACAGCCCAGTTTATAGAACCATTTCATAGTTTGACCCCAAGCCAAAAAGGCCTGTTGGGGTTCTTTGCTCTGTTTGGCTTGCTGCCACAAACAAAGAATACAGCAGCCAGCAAACATCCAGCAGGAAGCTGTTGTATGGCTACATCAGCAGATGGGGACTTTTTGGCATAAATGTGGAGAGATATTTGAACTATAGGATAACATTTTCACTGGTTTACCACAAAAACATATTGGAGTGCATATGGGGGACATGATCTAGTTAATGTCATGTCTGTGATGTATTAATTCGTGCAATACCTGCTTCAATGAAAGGTGGAATTAACTTTGCATAGGTCTAGTTACCTGCCAGGTAGTCACCCTGGACTCTTTTTATCCTTGCTGGACAGAAATTGACCTTTTCAGTAGGCAAATAGTTTTGATCTGCTTAAATGTCCCCTTGAATTTAATTAAATTAGTCAGTGCGCTTTTCTCTGTCTCTCTCAGTCTCACAGGGAGGTTAGATAAAGAGCGCAGACATAAGCATCTACGCTGTAAACAACTTAAATGAAATCCCACAAAAGATGTCTGTGTCTGACAGAAACATGATGCATCAATAACCATTACTCCTGCAGCTGTTGGTAGCCTTGTCTCCGTTGCTCCTAGGTGCAAGGGTTACAAGTAGTACTTGTTAGGAAGATTTTTCCTGGATCCTGGCAACAACAGCTACCAAAACAAGTTGGAATTTAATGGGCAATGCTTTCTAACCACTGAAATTAAAGAAAAAAAAAAAAATAACTGTGTTGGCTTGCTAAGCTTCTCAATTTGAATTTTTTTTTTTGCCTGCAACAAGTCTTTATTTAGATTTGCTATCACTATGAAGTCAGAATCTAAATGTTCTTGTTTATAAAACTGAAAACACATTTAAAGGAGAAAAAACAAACTCACTAATACCCATACTCTGAATATAGCTTAATCTCCTGATTCAGCTTGTTTTTATGTCATTTGGGAAGGGTAAACAGGACATACAACTCCCATGTAAGATACTATTTCTCCAGGTTACCACCTTAAAGAATGAGATCTTACCCCAATGTCTTCTTTTCTATCCTTGAGGGGCATTTCGCTTCCTCTTGAATCCAAACGTTTTTCAAAGTGCATTTCAGCTATCTCTCTCCGCTTGTTCCTTCCTTCATTATAAGGTCTTGTGGTCTTTGGGGTAGCTGCCAGGCATCCAAGAGTAATGAGATATCTTGATGTTTATTTGAAAGTGCCTCTTACGGATAAAGAAAGACCTCAGAATACCACATTTTATATGCCATTCTAATTATATTTTTCAGAAACCCAGACTAATTCCAATTATAAGCTTACATTATGACATTTTTCAAACCATGTGTTTTAAGAGTTTTCTTCTATCACCAGCCGTTCCTGGTCACAGGTCAGTAGGGCTTTATATCACTAACACGCGATGTATACTGCTCTTCTAGAATCACCACATCACTTCATCAGGCCTAATTCTGTATTAGTTAATTTGTAAAAATGCATGTATTCCATTTAGGCTTGAAAAAGTGCCTAAGAAAATAAAGTTCCATAATATTCAGAATGTCATTTCATTCTGTATGCATCTGCAAAGTTTTTTCCCCTTTCCCTGAGGTGCAGGGAAGGACCTACACAAGCAATCACTTTGTTTCTACTTCAGCATTTCAGCTGCTGGGTTTTGTCCACCTCACAAATTGTGTCAGTGGGATCACCTGTGTTTGATCATTAAAGAGGGAATGCATGTCCTTATCTGCATCCTACATTTTACTGGAAGTGAGGCCTCTTCATCTGGATGGAAGGGATGTATTCAGTAACACCAACTTTTTCCTAATGTCAAGGAAAGAAATGTTCACCAGTGTCAGCAACTGCTGATTAAGTTTAGCAAAGGGAGGAAAGATTAGCAAGACTGAGCTTTGTCACCTCTGGCTTTTTGGTTCAAGTCTTCAGTAAGTGAAGAATCACCTGTACCTGATCAGAATTCATGTCTGTCAGAAGGTGTTTCAAAGAGACAGTAACCTCTGCCTGGCTCAGGCTGAGGTAAGTATCGAAAATCCACCTCTCCTTACAGCCAGTTCAGCGAAGACAAATGAACATTGATGAGATTGGAAGCTTATTTGTCCATAGAAAGTCAAGGAGAAACTTCTCCCTGGAATTTAATGACAGTCAAAGATTCTTAAGGAGGTTGTGGTTTTGGACTACCATTTCTCTAACACTTTCCATTAAGAACACATGAAAATGGTACAGAGAAAGCTTTAACTGAGGATAGCCAGAAATCCCGGCTGTTTTATTTAAATTTATTTTGACATTACCAGGGACAGAAGCCCTGGTTATTTCATTCAGAAAAGTGCCACATACTTTTTGAGGAGTATGAAAAAGTAAGCAGATCACTTAAACAAATAAAGTTTTTAAAGAGTGAAAAAAAAATATATCAGCAGTATTAACCCTGTAAAAGTCAAGCTCACGTTGCATTTCTCATCATCAGTTCAATAACAGTAAATCTCAGAACAATATTTCTAGGGCAAATATGATATACGGGAAGAGTAGCAATGTAAGTCAGCCTATCTGAGATATTCTGCATGATACTCAAGGGACTACATTGTAAATTGCACAGCACAAGAGACTGTTTCTGTTATGTTACTCTACCTTATTTTATTAGGTAAAGACTGATTGCAGAGTCAGTTCATTGTCCCAGAAGATGAGGAATTGGGAAAAAGAAGACAGCATTCTGTTTTGGTTCTGTTTTGTTTTGTTTTGAGAGAGAGATCTCATTTTCTGTCTCTAGGTTCCAGAAATCTGAATAACCAAAGAAAAAAGAGACACTTGAAAAGAGCAAGACAACCTCTTAGTTCCAGCTACTGTTGTAGCTTGTTAGCTATTTGTACATTTTTACTTGCAGCAATTGCAAAGTAGTCAGACGAAACCTCAGAGTATAAACTCTAAAGTATTTCTTATGGACCTTTTGACCTGGCTTAGAAGCAATGCTGCAATATCTCACAAGCCATTTGATATATGTGCATGTGAGTAACATGTACAAAATTTAAGTAAAAAATGGATATTTAAGTGACCTGAGCTAGATTCTTCTTCCAAACAAGCCTATAGCTCTGGTGACACCACATTGAAGCACCCACCCTCTCTCTCATCTGAGAAGAGCTGCTGATGTGATTGCCTCTCATTAGGAGAGAAAAAAGCACTTGTATTCTCTAGAGCAGAAGCAGCAGTGATAAAAGAAGGAAAGATATTGAATGCTATTCATATTCATGAATTACTGGTTCCCATGAAAGTCACCTGGAAGGTATGTGCTGGGAATATTGTTATTGTTGTCTTATTTCTGATTTTACCTTGGAGTATTTCTCTATAGTCTTTGTAACCTGCATACAGAACAGAGGTAGGAGCATCTGCCTACTTCTGCTGACAGTCAAAGCCTGTTTGACCAGCTCTAGGGACAAGTGACATGACCCAAACAGGAATCACAGAACAACCTATGAGGAGTTTTGAAACCAGATCCTGATGAAAGATTATGGGAACTAACACTCTGGAAAAATAACTCCTTTTATTTTTCTGATTTCTTCCTCCTGTTTCCCTGCCTGTGACTGTACTGTTGCACAGAGGGAAGAGGAACTGATATAAAATACATTATTTTAAATGTTCACAGATACATAACTAAGGTAGCCAGCTAGAATGCCTCACTATTTATAATTTGCCATGTCCAAATAGTTGAATGTACGCGTCATTAAACAACAGCTATGTAAAAGAAGAGCTGCATGAACATTACCATAAGTAAATACATCTCCACGGGCTTTAAAATGAGAGGGTTTTTTGTCAACACAAAAAAGAACCTCATGCTTCATTGTAGAAACCTCTGCCTTTGGAAGCTTGTAAGGTTGAAGGTATATGCAGATTACAGAAACAAAGATGAATTCACAGAAGAATATCAGTCTTTCCTGTTCCTTCTTTCTGCTCTCTACCCTGGCAGAAACCTTAGCCTTCACTCTGAGAAGTCAAAAAGACTTCTTCTCAGAGAACAAGAGAAAAAGAGCAAGAAATTCTTATCCTGAATAGCTGTCTACACTCAGCTGTCTGTGAATGGATGTACAACCCTTCACTACGTTGCAATTAGTTACATTAGAATTTCTGCTTTGAATTAGACGTAGTATACTTAAACCTAAACCAAAACGTTTGAACAGTATCTTTGAAAGTAATGAGAAAAACTAGTAGTGTGACAGTGCATGCCCTTTACTGCAGTTTTGTAATTTTTCAGAGTCCATTGTTCCCAAATGACCTATTTATCTGCTTTGAGCTAGGAATGTGTACAAGATGTGGCAGGGTGGTGGCCTGATGGGAATGCTGATCTCTGAGAGCAGAACTTTTTTTTTTTTTTCCTTTGAGCTAAGAAGAGTATTTGTATCTGCCTGTCTCCGTGACTCATGCAGTGATTGTAAGTTATTCCCCTCTGGAAGCCAGAGGCTACCAGCTCATCTGTTTTACTGCACAAAGTAACTCACTTGCACTCTCTGCAAAGCTTTCTTACATAAATAACTGTGTTGACAAAGGTCCCATTTCAGGATTGTACATTGGTTCCAATGGGATATTTCATATTTTAAGTTCAATATTTGCTAAAGCACCTAGTAAAATAAGATTTAAAGATTTAAGCCTGTCCTCTCCATCATCATTTTGTTGTTGACCTCACTCTTCCACTGGTCTGTATGCCCCTAGAGGTGTTATCTCAGCAATGCTATCAATATACTTCCCTGCTTTCTTTTGCAGGTGGTCTGGACTCTCCTATGCAGAGCTCCATGCGCAGTTAGTAGAACGGCAAAGCAAGAGGCAAGCAGAACAGACAGACTTTGAAGCTCAATCATTTCCTCATTTTTCTATTCTAGCAAATCACTTGTTTCAGTGACTGTTTCTGTAAGGTAGAAGAGAAACCAGCATAGAAGGTTGTCGTCGTTGCATGGTTCACCTACATCAGCAGGAAATACAAGCCAATCCGGCAATGTACCTCACTATCCTTTTTCTGACAGTCTTGTACCAGACATTTAGAGTAAAACCAAGACAAGTGTAAAGGAAAGTTTTGTCACTAAATTCTTCCTGCTCTTGAAAATAGGCCCATTGGGACTGGAAGTTACACCAGCATTTTTAATAAAGCTTTGATGTTTTCTCCTGGAATGAGCTTCTAGGCCATACTTTGACCAATCCCAACTTCACATTCTCTGATTTACCCTACTTCGATAAAGCCTTTCCAGTATACATAGAGTTGCAAGTAAAAATGTAGAACTGGACAAGTCTTTCTTGTTTACCTGTGAATCAATCAGGATAGGGATCGTTTTGACTACCTCTTAGCTCTCCAAAACCTAAGTGGCCTGGTCTCAGTCACAAACAACCATCAGTGAGGAGGGAAAACTGTCTCTCCTGGAGCGTGCTTCTTTCTGTGACAGCAGCCCAGAGAAATGTGGTGCATCACTTCCTAGAAGCATCCCTGGTCTTCTGTGCACTATCTGGAGCCCCAGACTGACTGGGTTAACTATCCGAGTGTTAATCATCAAGGGTAAAGGGAGAATATACTTTTCTAAAGTAGTAGACACAGGGACACCCCAAGTGACTACAAAAGAAAGCCTTTCCATTGATAGATTTCATGTAGCTATCATTATTTTTCTGGCAGTCCTTTATCTTCTTAATCCACTTCTGCAGTGGTAAAAAGCATTTGGTTTGCTGCTCAGATGAGAAGTTTGGTACATGTGCAAAGTGAATAAGATGTAAATCAACTCAGGATGCAGTTCTTCCAGATGAACAGCCCTATGTAAATGTAAGGAATTAATGTAATCTTTGCTAACCCAGATTATTTATGCGGCAAATCATTTAGGGCCATACAATTTTATTTTAAAGACCAAAAGACCCCACCACTTTAAAAAATGAATTTTTATTTTATTCCACTTCTTTCAGTAAAAAGTTCCATTTGAAAGGATTACATGAAGAAATTTCTAGTTTGAGCTCATGCAGCTGTAGATTCCTTGTCATGCAAAGTTTTATGTAACAGTAAAACCTAATTCTCCATTGCTGCTGCACTTGTATTTAGTTTGTCTTCCAGTACATATTTTAAAGCAAATGCTAAGCAATTTACTGGGATGACACAAATACAGATGAACCTTAAGGGGTATGTTCTTTATCAGCTGCAAGAGCATCTATCCATTCTTCATCACAGAAATTATGTAGGTATAGTATTTAATGTGCTTAAAAAGCTTTTAGTACACGTATCCAACACATATAGGGAATATAAAATCAGCCAAATTTAAAACAGAAGAAAATAACATCCTATGAAAATCTGACTTGCTTACCATTTTAACTATTTTAAAGGATTTCCTTTTTCTTTCAAATGGTTTTACAGTCAACAGACTATGGAATTTTTAAACAAGAAATGAACAGATTTTCTAAGACCTTCTGGCAACTCCCTCAAAGTGAATTCAAAACCTAAATTAAATCTCTGAACGCTTCTGTGTTGCCAGACAGATAAATAAGTAGTGCAGAAAGATGCAACGACTGCAGATGTATTCCCCTGAATTTGTGGTTCTTTTCCACAGAACAAACATATAGGAAAATTGCTGCTACAGCTGTCCCACAAAAAGTTTGCCTTCCCAGCTCCCTTTCCTGTTGAGGAGTTGTCAAGGTTTTCCACTCCACGTCACAGCCCAGTCCTGCTGGGGGCAGGACTACACTGGTTTTGTCAGTGTGAAAGTAGTGTCAGCCACTACAACCAGAGCAAGGCAGAAACAGTATTCACCCCCCCACTTGTCCCACTTGTTGAGTGGGCACGTAACAAGGCTTCAGACATATAGAACAGCACCAAGTACCTCGACCATCCAGGGCATGGGTGACAAGCACAGCAGTCTTTTTCCCTGGGATTGTGTGCAATCATAGAAAGTTAGGGTTTTAAGGGATCTTGGTGTAAATAACTGGTTTATTCATTGGCCCCCAAGGCAGGATCTACTGTGCTACTGCAACATTGACAGATGTTTATTTAACTGTAATGTATTATTAAAAGCCATTGATAATGGGCACACCACAACAAACAGACAAATTATTCCTATGTTTTGTTATAGTTTTAGCAACAAGTTTTGCCAGAAGCTTTTTCACCATCTTTCTCAGTGCAATTAAAGTTAAACAGTCTTGTTAAGAATTCCCACTCATTCTCAGGAAAGATAAATTCATTTCCCTTTTATCACTTCTAGAAAATTTCAACTTTACTTCAGCAGGTCATGGAGATACCAGGAGGATCTGATGGGTTCCTTGATAGACCTTTTTTCTTGTTTGGGAAGGAATTTGCCTTACAGAATATCAGAAGAGGGTGGCTGCCACTCTGAGTTATTAGTTTCAGTTACTTAAATGTAGTTCTTATTTTTTAAGGTTTTCTTTGCAAAATATCTCTACTATTGTCTAAATAAAATTATTAAGTTATATGATTCTCAAGAAGAGAAGCTTTAGAAAAAGGCTGGTATCTCAAGCAGAAATCTACAGCCAGTGTTATCACAGATGCTCAGCACCCTCAGTAGCAGAAAACAGGCAAGAAAGATACTCTGCAAAATCCTACCCTACAGGTATGCTTCCGAAAGCAGCTCCTGTAACTTTGTACACAGATACAGTGCTTATTAATTGGGGTGAAAATCTACCTGTCTCTCTGGGGGACTTGTCAGAAGGGCATTGGTGAATTGTGTCTTTGTTGCTTCCTAACTGATTTACAGATACCTTCCGCTTTGGGCCCAGAGGGTAGCCACCCCCTGCCCCACTGCCTTGCTGGGGACAATGTATTGGCTCATTGGTACGAGATTTTTCTAGATAGATACTACAACTGGAGAGAAAAGGAAGGTGGTGTTTGGGCTAACCACACAATGAAGGCGTGTTTAGTGTGAGCTCTGACATTACTGTACTTCATCAGGTCCATTCAAGTGAATGAATGCCTTAAAGTTATAATCTTTTTTCATATCTGCTTTTATACCATACACCTTCTATAACTCATGAACTTGCCCCTATAACAAGCCTATAATATTTTATAACTCTATAACCCTATAAAATTTGTCTTTCTAGGAGATGGAAGGCAGTAATCAATATAAAGCAGACAATTCCAGAGGACACATTGATCCCACCCACTGACTATGATGTTTTGTAGAGGCAAATGGTGAAGAAATGCCTTCCTTTAGGCTGTAATTCAAAAAGAAGTACCAAAGCATGTCTGAGAGCAGTGCACTTTGTTTCCCTTCAAACCTCCCTTTGCAATTATTTTTTTTTTTTTATGCTTTCACCTCTTGCATCGGGAAAGTTTTAGATTCTACTGCAGGGACAAGGAGAAACATAAAGAAGAGAAAGGAAATCAAGCAAAAATGTTATCTGCTGGGATCTGCGATGGCCAATAAAGTAATTAATAGCACAGCTGTTAGCAACCCATTGGAGCTAGTTTGCAGTGATCCCTGCAATCAGAAGTATAGACAAGGAAGGCAGGCAAGGGAGACAAGCTAGAGGTTTTCAGCTGTCAATGAAAAATAAATTGGCTGGTTCTACCCCTTTATACTAAGTTATCAAGTAGGCACATCTCATGTTCTCCACTCAGGCATGCAGGCTGCAGGAAAAAAATTATTTAGGGACTTCCCATTTTCCCTCATCAAAATCATAATCTTCAGAATCACACATTTGCTGCAAAAGCCACGAGAAAGGAACAGAGAAAGCAGCTGGTTAGAGACTCAGGCTGTCGGAAACCACCTGCCTGAAAATATGCATACATGCACACTTCTTCATTTTTTATTCAGTATGTGAAAACACATTTGTTGCCACTGGAAGTATAGTGTGACACATCTTTTGATTAGTCTCCTGGGCTAAAAGAGTAAGAGCGGCAGCAGATGCTTAACACTGAACCTGTTGATTAAATCTTGCATTCTGACCAGGAAAACTCGGTTGAAACAATAATGTTTTAGCGTTATAACTTTAATTAGAGTAAATCAAATGACACTGACCAGTAAAAACCACAATCCTGGTAGAAACTTAGAACCTCTTCACTTAAGACCAAACTAACATGTCAAGGTGGCATTTGTCATTCTGTGTGCTGCCTTCTAGGAGCTGTCTTACCCTTGTAAGTCAAAAAGCTAACCACTGTAAACACAAAATTCGTGGAAAAGGAAGAATTTAACGGTATAAAAAAACCACTGACAGAACAAGTACAAAAGCGCAACCCAGTGCATTCAAGGAAACCCTTATAAAGATCATTTTTCAGATGAAAGCAAAGCTTTCCATGGAACAGCAAGAGCTGAGAGGGTTTGGAGAGATCAAAGGTAAGGGTGCTAACCAGTTGTGATAGCTGGCAGTGTGAGGTGGGCATGTGCTTTTTACTAGGAACTGAACTGAAACTACTGTTCCCTTTAGTGAATCACTGAACTAGGCATGAGTTCAAAGTCATGACACAGAGATAAAATCATCTGACTCTGTTAAAAGTCCTAGAGCTGTTAGTTGAACCTCAGCAACCCTGCCCACAACTGAAGGAGACTTGAAAAGGAAAACTCTTATAGCAAAGATGTTCAGTCTGCTGGATGAGATTTTTTCCACCTTAGGGTTCATACTAATTTTGTCTGCTTTACTACCCTTTCTACTAATCCTGCTAGACAGAAAAAAAACACCCAATACAATAAAAATCCAGTCCTTTCCACTATGCACTTAGGGATACAACAGTTGTCTCCAGGGACAGCTATCAGACATGGAGTATCTGGACTCAGCATATGCTGAGGGAGAGGAACATATATTTGTCTTCATCAGTGACTAACAGGAGGTGAAAGAAGAGGGAAGGCTGACTGTGACTTGAAAGTTAGGGATTTTTTTTTGTCTCCCGGAAATAAAAGCCCAAAACTTTTGTTTACTTATTCTTTTACTGTGCTAGTGAAGATGTGAAGAAATATGATAAAAATGTAAACTGGTAAATAATTCAGAAGGAAAAGATTTCCAGTCCAAGAAATAAAATTCATAGAGTTTTAAGACCAAAGGAGAAAACTGGGGTAATATAATTTGATCCCTACCACTACTCTTTCCTGTAACAGTTTTTGTTGAGGCTAAAGCAAGTACATCCTCCCAAAAATCTCTGCAACTTTGATTTGAATATTTTTAGTTTACAGGGTATCCACTTGTTATGGGTTGTCTGGCAGCGAGGAAGGGGTTAAGGTGTTGGCTCAGGGTCCCGCTCAGGACGGACCGCTCCAAGCCAGGCCCCAAGGCAGGATCAGCCAATTGTGCCTCTGAGAATAACATATTGGGGAGGGATCTCCCCCCCCCACCCCCTTTTTTCCGGCGCGGTCTGGGGGAAGCACCACGCAGCGGCGATGGCCGGGCATCCCCCCCACCGCCTGCTGGGCTTCTGCGAACAAGATGCTCTAGCCCAGCCCCCGCCATGGCTCATCCGGGAGCCCTTCTTCCCAGGAGCTGATGAAGAACTCCGATGGTGGAGAAGAGGAGTGGGATTTGAGAGATAATGGAACTGCACAGCACTCCGGTCAGCACGAGAGAGAGAGAGAGAGAGAGAGAGTGAGCTTCTCCGTCATTTTCCCTTGCCATGTGGTGAAGAAAAGCAGCCGTGGAGGACCCCACGCTGGAACTAGAAGCCCCACGCCGGAGTTGGGGGAGTCGCCGGGGGACTGAAGCCCTGTTGGAAGAACTCCACGTGGCAGGCGGGAGAGACGGTGAAGAGAAAAGGAGCGGATCGGACTGACTGCAGTCTCCCCCACTTCCCCCCCAATGTGCCGCTGGGGGAGGAAGAGGTACGGAACAAAGCCTTTGGGCCTTGGGACGAAGGGAGGGGTGGAGGAGAAGTGCTTTTGTGTAAGATGCAGTTTCTCTTTTTCTTACCCTGCTTCTTGTTGTAAATAGTTAATAAATTCAGCTGTTCTGCTGTTCTCCACGAGTCACGTTGGTCTCTTGCCCGTGACCCTAAGTGGTAAGTGAAACCCTCCCAGTTCCCTGCCTCAGCCCACCAGGTGTTTGGGAAATTGTACCTGTGGTCTCATGGACCACGACACACCACTCTAATCTGCAGATAATTTGTCTCAATAACCAATCATTCTCACAGTTAAAATCAGTACGTTATTACTAGTTTCAACTTGCCTAGATTAACTCCCAGAGATTGATCATTATGAAACCTCAATCCATAAAACTGAAGAATGCTATTCTTATCAAATTCTGATTTCCATAGTGAAATCTTAATATATGGCTTAGTGTCAAGTTTGGAGATGTCTGCAATACTGTTACAATGATGTTGGCTGCTATTCATTATGTTATTGACTGGAAGAAAACTAAGAGATAAATGAGTGAGTAAGCAGTATGAAACAAAAACACTGCAAGAAAAACACTGCAAGAAAAAAAAAAGATAAATGCTGGTAATTAACTAATAAATTAAAGTGGCATTCCAGTTTAGCTTTATCAGGACAAAATAAGTGATCCTCTGATTCTGCCTGTGCCTCTGGGTACCCACCATTAATCTAAGAAGAAAGTCAGGTGCCTCTCAGTCTCAGGAACAGCAGGTCAAGTGAAGGCTTCTGAGGTTCAAGACTCCTTGCCTTGAAGCCAGCTGTCTAAAGAAGGCGACCTACCTTCATTGGCCTGCTGGATAGCTGGGTTAAGGACCAGGCACTGCCAGCACCTGACCTAGGTTAGAGGTAGTAATGAAATAGTTCCTGTCTGGCTTCCAGGACAAACAATAAAGAGACTGTCCATTAAAGTACAAGAAAAGGGCTCTGAGCTACAGAAAAAAAGGTTGAAGGGCAACAGAACCTGGTAAATCTTCAGCATTTTTCTATGTCATGTAGCCTTCTTGTATTTCTAAATAAGTATTTGGGGTCCAAATTTCGGAGGCACTTTAAAAAATTATAAGTAGGTAATCTGATGAACAGCACTTGATCACGAACTATGTCTTTCATAAGTGAAATATTAATTAAAAAAAACAAGCCAATATATTAAACTTCAGTCTATATTGCGTTAGATATTTCAGGTCAGGAAAAAGGCAGTACTGTTTGTCTAAGGATTAGAGTTGCAGTAGAGCAAACATAAGTTTGGCTTACAAGTTGAGAGTCAACTGCAAAGAATAAAACCTACTGAATTTAAAATTAAGTTCAATTAATGTACTCTCACCCCATGAAATCACTATCAGTTTAAATAGTAATAGTACCAAATCTGATTGCATTTATAGCTCTCATTTTGAGTCCTCTATTGACAGTTCTTCAACTTTTATGGCAAGATGAATAACAATGAAGTTTTCAATTTATTCTCTAGTTATGGGAATCAGGTAAATAGGGGAACATACAATTTTTCCACAAAATAATGTTAGATTTCTAATAATACTAATTGAGAAGCAACAGTTGAAAATATGATCTAAGTGCATTTCAAGACTCAAAACATAAAGAACAAAAAGAAGCCACAACTTACTGCTATGGGATAAGTGAAAAAAAAAAAAAAAAGAAAAAATATATAGCGAGCCTGACTCATGCCTTTCATGGGTGAGAAAGGGCAAACAACAACCCGTAGTGGATCTGGAGACTGGCTTCTACTTAATAACAAATGAGATTACATCTTTTACTCTACTTGATTATTTCACACACTTTTTGATCTCTCACCAGCTCTATCCCTCCAGGCCTGGGAACGTCAGGCTGCAAGACAGGCTGGTTCCTACTGTGCAGCTGCTTGTGGTTGTCAGTCTCCAGTGCTACCAGACGAGGTTCCTGGGCATTCCCTGGCATTTGCCTCTATTGATCTCCCTCATTTACAAGATCTTCCTTTAGCTGAGATGCTCAGACATTCACACACATGTGCACAGACACAAAATTATCTGGTGCCTATTAAAAATCCCTGAGTTCACAGTTTGCCTACCAGAATTTCTATTTATTTAATGTTTGTGAGTGGACATATTGCTAAACTACAAAAGAACCTCAGAGATTTTTGGGAGCATCTAATGGCCCTAAAAGTGTCCATGCATTTCCTACAACAGAGACATTCTTCACCAGAAATAACTGCCTCAACTTAACAAATCAATACTGGATGACTTGGAACAAATTGAGAAACTGAATGGTGAAAAACTACCCAGAACTGATGATATTTATTCAAGAGTTTAAGGCACCTCAGCTATGGAACTGCCATGAGGTGTGATCTATATTTTAGCTTGGATAAAGTGCTAGAGGAAGGAAAGGTGGCAGTATGGCACCAATCTTTAAAAAGGGCTCCCTACCTCTGGTGAAAATAACAGAAAAAATTCCCAAACTCCATAAGAGGCAGCAAGAGAAACAAAGAAGAGAATGAATAGTAAATATGCTATATGTATCAACATGACTTTTGTTCAGTGAAGTCATCCATCATATGGACAGGATAGTGTTTAAACAGTCAGTTTGTCACCTTCCAAAAAAGGTGGCAATAGTGTTCCTTATCAAAATCCCTTCAGCCCTCTCAGTTTGGAAGAAAAGATTCCCTGAAGACTAATAACTGCTGAAAAAGTAGGAAAGAGAGCACTAAATAAAATACAGACAGTTTTCACAGTGGAAAGGCAGTTGTTGTCATGATCCTCCTAGATTTAGCACTGGCATCTCTATTCTTCAACATATAAATAAGTAACACAAAAAAAGTATAAAAGGTGACAAAGTTTTTAAGATGATACAACACTTTCTGGATACGGAGATCTAGTGTGTCCTACAGCTCTGACTACAGTGAACTTCTGCAGAAGGATTGCATGATGTTGACTGACCAAGCAATATAGTGGCCCATGAAACTCAAGGACAATGACTGTAAATTAATGCACATGTGGGGGAAAAAAAAAAAACCAAACAAACAAAAAAACAACACCCTACAAAAACCCACAAGCCTGTACAGACTTGCTGATAAATTGTACATTAGTTGTTTCCATTCAAGAAAGACCTCTTCCACCCCACTGTAAATGCTTCTCTGGTAAGATCAGATGGATTTTCCAGTAGGTGTCAAACAGGAGAAAAAAAGATGGTTTAGCCAAATAAATGGCTTACTGCTGACAAAACTGCGTGGCCTCACTCCTCCCTACCCCATGTTCTTGGTTCATTCCTTCATTCCTCCACCTACCCACCCTTCCCTGCTCTTTCCTCCCACATTCACTGATCACAAGTACATGATCCTTCTGTCTGGCTCTGCAGCCTGACTGATCATAAGGAGAGCAAGCTCAACTCACTAAAGACAAATGAGCTCCTTTGTTTTATTATTTAAGTGAGTGTTCTACCATTTCAGTGAAATGGCTTACTGTGTATCTGGATGAGCACCAGAAATGCACAGACAAGCTGGGGTTTACGAATCCAGGAGCTGGGGGCACAAAAGCTGAAAGAAAGAGGAGGACCTTTCCCTCTTAGCAGCAGTGAGTTGTTATCTTGCCTCAAGCTGTATTAGGAAACCATAACCTGGTGCCTATTTCTAAGAATCTCTACTGGCCCAGGACAGCAAATTAGCTAAATTAATCTTTATTCTGATGCTGCTGCACTGACATTCTTAGGTTCAATGAATCAGAAGCAATATGGATAGTTGCCTTCAAGCAGTATAGATAATTCTGTGAACTGTCCCAGAACTTCAGTAGTCTTCTCCTGTTAAGTAATCGTTAAGGTAATAGAACTTCCAGCTCTTCTCCCTGTTTAACAAATTATGAAGAAATTTAACTACAGAAGTCTATTATAGACTCTCTCTCTCTATACATATATATATATATATATATATATATGCACAGATATTCTTGGATCTCACAATTCTTTCCTTGCTTTAAACTGGAATACATCGATTTTTATTGGATATTTTTTCCTGAGCACAGAAATAAACGTTGTTATAGCCCCAGCAGAAATGTAACAGCTGAACTTGTTCTGCCATTTTGGAGACAAAATGACTTCACCATTATTGTGAAATCCCATTTGCTGCAAAACTTGTCAAAGAATGAAATGCTTTAGGGATTAATTACATGCTCTGAGTCATACTTTTTATAAGGCTACCACAAAATGGCATCCAAGGAGTACTTAGAGATTAATCTATTTTAACTTTTGAAATCTTACAGCCCGAAAACAGATGACTCGACTTGGAGACAGTCTTAATCTGGACTATGTCTCTGCCCTAACTTGATGTGTCAAATCCAAATGTGGAAATATGGTGGCAAATTAGTCAAAAAGCTCCTCAACTTGAGATGAAGACAAGGTCAGCAAAAGAATGTGTTGTTCACAGACATTACCTTCTTTTTTTTCCAGAAAATAAAAATGCAGCAAAAAACATTCATACACTAGAATGTTCAAACTGAAGAAAGCCCAAGAAATAGTTTTTCTCATGTTTCTAAGAAAAAGCCATCCTGTGTTACTGTTACTGGGATAGACGGTAAAACTCATGGGGTCCATGCACACAGCAGCTAACAAAGCAGAAGAAATGTGAACATATCCAACACAAAGATTTTTTTATTGCTTGCTTTCTAGAGAAAAAATGAAACATTTAGATGATGTGCTAGCTTGTCTGTTGTTAATGAGCACATTATAAAGTCAATCAAATTTAGCCCACATTAGAAATATTGGCTTTGGTAACTTTATGCATGTGTGTGATTTTTGTACCATTTCTTTGCTGGAAAAAGCTCTGGAAAAGCTATAACCATACTAATCAAAACATCAAGAAGCTATATGTATATGCTTGCTGATATAGCTCTGACCCAACATTTTAAGCTGTGTCACACTCCTCTTCCAGCAGCATAGCTGTATCTAGGTTAAGTGCAAACATAGCAAGGCCTATATACACCGACTGTTTCTTGTGCAAACAGGAGGTCAGTAAAGTCAGGATGCCAGCATATTTTAGAGGGTAAGCTGCTGGTATTTAAAAGAACATTATAATTCACTGCGGTAACCCTTTGAGAAAAATAACAGCCATAGCCAGCTAACAGATTTGTTAAAACATCCTTCATCTTCCTGGCCTAAGTGGAACTATGACAATGTATAAGTATAAACATTTGCATTTAATATATTACATCATCCTGGAAAAAATTTAATGTATAAATACAAATCTAAGCAGAAACTCTATTCTTCTAGTTTATAGTAAGAAAAACACATAATCCTGTATTTTCCTTTTCAAATACCCTCACCCCACAGAAGCACAGGCAACCAGCTTGTGAAGTCACAGTAAATAGCTGTTAAAAAAATATAAGGGAGACAGATCACAACCAGCGCCTGGTGCACTTGTCCAGAGCTGAGATGAGGCAGCTCTGACCCAGCTCCTACCTTCTGTTTGACTTCAGGCCACTCTGTTAACCATNACTGTGTATCTGGATGAGCACCAGAAATGCACAGACAAGCTGGGGTTTACGAATCCAGGAGCTGGGGGCACAAAAGCTGAAAGAAAGAGGAGGACCTTTCCCTCTTAGCAGCAGTGAGTTGTTATCTTGCCTCAAGCTGTATTAGGAAACCATAACCTGGTGCCTATTTCTAAGAATCTCTACTGGCCCAGGACAGCAAATTAGCTAAATTAATCTTTATTCTGATGCTGCTGCACTGACATTCTTAGGTTCAATGAATCAGAAGCAATATGGATAGTTGCCTTCAAGCAGTATAGATAATTCTGTGAACTGTCCCAGAACTTCAGTAGTCTTCTCCTGTTAAGTAATCGTTAAGGTAATAGAACTTCCAGCTCTTCTCCCTGTTTAACAAATTATGAAGAAATTTAACTACAGAAGTCTATTATAGACTCTCTCTCTCTATACATATATATATATATATATATATATGCACAGATATTCTTGGATCTCACAATTCTTTCCTTGCTTTAAACTGGAATACATCGATTTTTATTGGATATTTTTTCCTGAGCACAGAAATAAACGTTGTTATAGCCCCAGCAGAAATGTAACAGCTGAACTTGTTCTGCCATTTTGGAGACAAAATGACTTCACCATTATTGTGAAATCCCATTTGCTGCAAAACTTGTCAAAGAATGAAATGCTTTAGGGATTAATTACATGCTCTGAGTCATACTTTTTATAAGGCTACCACAAAATGGCATCCAAGGAGTACTTAGAGATTAATCTATTTTAACTTTTGAAATCTTACAGCCCGAAAACAGATGACTCGACTTGGAGACAGTCTTAATCTGGACTATGTCTCTGCCCTAACTTGATGTGTCAAATCCAAATGTGGAAATATGGTGGCAAATTAGTCAAAAAGCTCCTCAACTTGAGATGAAGACAAGGTCAGCAAAAGAATGTGTTGTTCACAGACGTTACCTTCTTTTTTTTCCAGAAAATAAAAATGCAGCAAAAAACATTCATACACTAGAATGTTCAAACTGAAGAAAGCCCAAGAAATAGTTTTTCTCATGTTTCTAAGAAAAAGCCATCCTGTGTTACTGTTACTGGGATAGACGGTAAAACTCATGGGGTCCATGCACACAGCAGCTAACAAAGCAGAAGAAATGTGAACATATCCAACACAAAGATTTTTTTATTGCTTGCTTTCTAGAGAAAAAATGAAACATTTAGATGATGTGCTAGCTTGTCTGTTGTTAATGAGCACATTATAAAGTCAATCAAATTTAGCCCACATTAGAAATATTGGCTTTGGTAACTTTATGCATGTGTGTGATTTTTGTACCATTTCTTTGCTGGAAAAAGCTCTGGAAAAGCTATAACCATACTAATCAAAACATCAAGAAGCTATATGTATATGCTTGCTGATATAGCTCTGACCCAACATTTTAAGCTGTGTCACACTCCTCTTCCAGCAGCATAGCTGTATCTAGGTTAAGTGCAAACATAGCAAGGCCTATATACACCGACTGTTTCTTGTGCAAACAGGAGGTCAGTAAAGTCAGGATGCCAGCATATTTTAGAGGGTAAGCTGCTGGTATTTAAAAGAACATTATAATTCACTGCGGTAACCCTTTGAGAAAAATAACAGCCATAGCCAGCTAACAGATTTGTTAAAACATCCTTCATCTTCCTGGCCTAAGTGGAACTATGACAATGTATAAGTATAAACATTTGCATTTAATATATTACATCATCCTGGAAAAAATTTAATGTATAAATACAAATCTAAGCAGAAACTCTATTCTTCTAGTTTATAGTAAGAAAAACACATAATCCTGTATTTTCCTTTTCAAATACCCTCACCCCACAGAAGCACAGGCAACCAGCTTGTGAAGTCACAGTAAATAGCTGTTAAAAAAATATAAGGGAGACAGATCACAACCAGCGCCTGGTGCACTTGTCCAGAGCTGAGATGAGGCAGCTCTGACCCAGCTCCTACCTTCTGTTTGACTTCAGGCCTTTCTCCAGCCTCTCTTTTCTCTCCTGTCTTCTGTTTCTCTTCAATACGTAAGGTAGACTATCAAACGTCCAGAAGTTAAGAACAAAGATTCCTCTGAAATTCCATTTGGGCATTTAGTTCCATGTAACTGAAAAGTGAATTTTGGGTCAAGGATTTGCAGATTCACAACCAGGTACCGTCTAGGGTAAACCCAGCCTTAAAATGAATTGTCAAAGTCCTAGAAAACAGTTTCCAGAGCAGCATAGCATTGCTTAAAACAGACAAGTGATTTAATTCTCAATTTGCAGTTAATTATTGATTTAATGTGACTTTGCAAATTAGAACTTTAAAAAAGGGCACCTGTACACTCTGGCAGTTCAGCATATGGATGCTGGGGGAGGGAGAGATATTTTGTGTGTCTATGAAAGCTGATACTAGAAGCTGACAGTTATGAAAGGTGTTTCTGAATTGTTAGCCTCAACAGAGCAGAAGCTGTTGGCCTGATGGTGAGTTGTGTGGGGGTCGTATCCAGAAGCGAGTGGGAGGATGCAGTGCCCAACTTCAGCACTGAGATGTTAAAACTGATGTGAAGCAGGAGGGATTAGACCGATCAAAGGACAACACCAGACAACAGCTGGAGAGAAAGTGTTGCCCACTGATATAGAAAGCATTCCTTCTTCCCTCCCAACATCTTAAGGGACATACAATAATAATTTTTCTGGCCTATGGAAGCCTGGAATTAAAGAATTACCCTCTGTGGTTTTTTTAATAGCAGTGGTGTTGTAGCTGCAATGGCTAGAGAAAGTGAGGTTTGAAGCAGAGCTAACATCATTCACCAGAGCAGATACAAAACATTTTCAAGAACAGGGTCACCTGCAGGCTCTCAGAACCTGACAGCACATCTGATTTTTCCAAATTTATCAGCAAGGCTTGTAAAAGATGCTGCCTCTCTACCAATCTTGCTTTCCTGGAAATACTGTTCTGTAGTTATCTACCATAAAGAGTTACAACAGAATCAAACTATTGAAGGAGAGAGGCCTGGGGAAGTTCCTGTACCATTAGTGAACAGCACAAGAGAAAGAGAATAACTTCTGATGGGCACAATAACTTTCCCCTTCTTAGTGGTGTTTAAGGAACACATCTTTTATAGTTTCACTACCTCATTTACCACTGGATTCAGTGGATGTGACCTAATTTGACAAAAAGCATAATTTTACTTAGTATAAAGCAGATGTGAACGTCAGAAGGAAGAGAAACACACTCTTAAATGAAATAAGAGACCCCAATCAGTGCTAAGCTAAGCTGCCCTGTCTTTGGGTGACAGTAGTTACGGTAGTTTGTAATGTGATATGATTCTTTTCCTTTCTCCAGATATTGCCTTACAAAACTAATTCAAGAATACAGGGATTAATACTAACAGCATTCATTATAATTATTCTGTGAAATCAGTCACATACAATGTACCACATTGGCTGAATGAACTGACTTCCCACAGGAGCAGGGCGGCTAATGACTGAGATCAGAAGGTAAACCTAGGACACCAGCAAGCCAACAAGAGGAACAAAAAATTAGAAAAAAAAAAAAAATTAAAAAGCAAATAATTAGTATAAGCACAATCAAAGACAATTTGCCTGTCTTATTGCCTTCTGATTCCATTTATTTCTAACCAATACAAGAGGCCACATGATAGGCGAGTGCAGATGTACTGCACTCAGGAGTACGTTTATTCACTCAATAGCAGCCCTTTCTCATTGTTGAAATGCATGCTATGAACTTGGCTCTGACAAACCTCTGGAAGAGCCCTCCCTAAACAAGCACAATGTAATAGGAAGCCAAATTAAGTTCTTCTTTATGACTGATTTTCCTTCAACCTCTATCATCTTTGAAGGAGATATCAGAGCAGCTGAAGTTATTTGCTAATCTCAAGCACCTTCTGAAAGTAGCCTCTCAAATTTGTCTTTCCAATACAGTCCTAATCTCTGAAAATTGCTATCAAAAGCTGCAGTAAAACAGCCATCCATCCATTCTCAGCTCTTGTCACAGTAGCTCAGAAAGATATATAGCCATGCTGACGTGTATTGAAAGAAAGCCAAGTTTCAAAGAAGGCCATCTACATGCAAAACTTGCTATGTTTTCATTATCTGAAATAATGCATACTGTTTTCTTAGTTGTTTTGTGTGTGCCTATGTGTGTCTTGTAACAGCACTTGCTTGAAATGGGAGCACAAGGCTGGAGCAATGCCACTGAGCATATCCATCCCTTTTGCCCCTGGTCATTGCCAGGAAAGTGTTGTATTTTAGAACTTTGTATTTTTTGAACATTAAAATAAAGAGACTAATAAGCTTTTATGTCCTGATCTTGTCCAGTTTCTGTTCCCTCTCTCCTGTTTCTATCTTGTCTGCTGGTCTTACGCCTCCACCTCCTCCTTTTTGTTCCATACCTGACTAGGTTTTGCTGCCTATTTCCTCTGTATCTCTTGAGCTGAATCTGCTTCTAAAATATTCTGAAAATAATTTACCTAAAAGTTTGAATTCTACCCTTGACTCTAGCTTTTTATGCTGGCACAGAAGATCTCCAAATTCCTGTTTTAAAGAAATACAGATAGGTGGGAGAGTTATCAAAAAGAATGGCAAAACAAGACCACTGTTCTGTGTCAGGAAGGGGGATGCTGCAGAGAAGCAGCGATTGCCATTTTAAGAGACAACTCTCATTGTATTTTTGGTAAGAAAAGGAACCACAATCGTCATAGTGTGACTGCACTAACTTCAAAGCAAGGCAAAAGCTGAATTATTATAATTTAGTCCTGTGAAAAATACATTTGAGAATCACCCCCACTGTGTGCCTAGATGTCCTATGTCCCTTCCCTGAAAAAATGCAAGTGCTCTATTATTAGTAAAGGGCAGCAGGCTCTGACAGAGCTGGGAGAGGCGCGCTGGCAGGGCTAGAAAGGTAGTGTCTGTAGCTGAACACATTTGCTAGCTCATCAGTGAGCCTGGCCAGGACTTGCACAGCTTTTGGGACCAGCAGCCTGAAGGGACAAGCTCCATAAAGTTACAACAACAGAGCTGTTCTGTGCTTATTTAAGCAAAACTCTTTCTCTGAGGCAGAGTCTGAGAGCTCCCCATGGAAACTTTATTTACATATTTGAGTGATACATCTCCCAGTTATGTGAATGTTTCTCAGGACTGTAAATCTGGTAGCTAGTCTAAATCTGTAATCCCACTATGGTTTTTCAGCTTCTTCCCTGTTACAGGCTGAGAAAAATTTAAATAGATAAACCTTATTAAAAGTGAATATTTTTCTTACTGCTGGAGAAACAGTAGCAAGATGAGCTGTAATTTTTCATCCAGATGGTGGAGAAGTTCATGACTGTTTTTAGCTCTTGGACCACAGACCACAGGCTTTGAAGACTTGCAGTCCCACGCAACTCTCTCTCTGAAAAATGAAGAAAAAAAATGTTTTTCTGGATTGTAGTCAACAAAGCAGGTTTTGATCATCAAAGCACAAGTCTGTGAGACAGCTCAAGTCCAGTTGATTAGAGATTTTGCTAATCAACTTTTAATATCAAGTGGTATGGAATGAAAACCAATGTATCCATTAAAGCATAGGCCTCAGATCTTATAGGAAAGGTCTCCGGACATCTGTGCTATAAGTACCTTACACTGCATTGGAGTGGGGGATTCTGACACATCTGTATGGGATTTATGGGAGAGGAATTGCATGGGGTAATTTCTAGCAAAAGGACAGGGGCAGGCTCTTCTCCCCACACCCGTTGCAGGAACCTGTTGCTGCTCTGAGTCCAGAGGGGAAGATCATGCACCTTTCTTATCACTGATGACTTGTTTCTAGCGGGGATCCTGCTGTTGATAAATTACTCAATACCATTGTCCAGAGCCCTACACTGTATCTCTTTACTCAGGGCTCCTTCTCTCCCCTGGGAGACGTGCAGCCCCTGAGACATGGGGCAAGAGAGCTGACGAAACGATCCGATTACTGCAAGATGCAGGAGAGCCGGTGGGACTGTGAACAGCAGCAGGCGTGTAGAGGAGACACAAAGACATGAACAAGTAGCTCTTGTTTCCAGCTGCTAGCAGTGTCAAGTTATTCTGGCAAGACCAAAATTACAGCTAAGGCAGACTCTGTTCCAGGAAATCCATTGTTACTGGGGAAAAGAGGAATGGGCACCAGCAGCCTGCAAGCACTTCTGAGAGGTAACCGAGGCTCGGCAGGTGACAGGTTTCACCTGGTGACTTGACTGGAGAGAGAGGCAGAGAACGTCAAAGACAGGGTGACAGCAGCCGAGCAAAGCCAGGAGGCTGCGTGAGGTGCACCCCAGAGCCCTCCTCAGGTGCTGGCTGCAGCCATCAGGGCCTGGATTCCCTCCACCTCTGCCTTGCTGCACGTCTGTCCTCCACTCATTCACAGAAAAACAGAAGGTGTTTAGAGGGGAAGAAGCAGTTATCCCTGGAGAACATAACTAAATATGGAGATAGGAAGAGCAGGCCTGAAAAAAAATGAAAGAAAGAATGAAGGAGGTAAAGAGACCAAAAGGGGGTGGTGGGGGAGGAATAAAAACACTTCCAAATCCAAAGTATCTGTTCATCCAGAAAAAGTGTGTATCATCTCCTGCCTGTACCCAGCTCTCCCCTGAGAGGAACACCGATATAACTCCCAGCTCTGCCCTTGGCAAGTTGTTTCATTTTGCTGTGCCTCTGTCTGCTATCTGAAGCTAGCCGCTGGCGTACTCCTTTACCATGTGGTTTGATTGGCCTGGTCGGGCTGTAAACTTTTAGGTGCAGGGCCACCCATGCTCTCATTCTGCGCATGAACCATGTCTAGCAAGTCAGGGACCCTTTGACTCCGCGAGAGCCCCCAGGAGCTCCTGTAACTAAATCTGGGAGTAGGTTGGTGTGAAGGTTGTTTCCCTTTAGCAGAAGCAGCAAGTCCAGCAGCTATGGCAGTGGGATGCTGCTGAGGCTGTTAATACCAAAGCAGAGGAGAAAACATGTTTAGGGGTAAATGAACTTTTGTCTTCACTAGTTCTTAGCAGGGAAGGAAAGAAGACGAATAGAACAAGCAGATCAACAGCAACTGAAGTGAATGTGGTACTAAGATCTTCTGAGAACATGCAGATCTAGGCCCAGAAAAATGTTTGGGGTACCAAGAAGTAACTTCGTGATGCTCCAGAGCAGACCTCTGAACTAGGTGCCCAGACTTTTTGTACAGGCCCTGGTGAGCTCAGTAGCTCTAATTCTTTTCTTTAAGGCACTGTGAAGAGGAGGTTAGTATCATTATTTCCAGTTTACAGATGAGGAACCTGAGGCACAAGGAGTAGAGACGGCTGGGCCAAACATGCAGCCTGATCCAGCTACAAGCTCATTCAAGCTGCTTCTCTCATGCAAATAAAGGAGGGAAATGTGCTGTTCAGGGTTACCCACCTACAACAAAAACTCCCTTTAGTTGGTTCATCAGCAACACAAACTGCAATGTCATCAGTACTGCTAATCTTTTCTGAAAGGTATGGGTAAAATGTTTTCTAAAATCAACCGAATGCATTAAGAAAGGAAAAAAAAAAAATTCCAACCAGGTCAGAAACAGAGCTAATGCTTCTACATCAGCTGAGAATGTACAGCTGATGTGGGTGGAGTACAATCCTACTAAGAGATAGTCTTGTTATGATATTTAACAATTGCAAAGAGAAGTGGAAAGTAAGGGGTTTTCATTTAGTACAAGGTTTTATTCTGCAGCCATGCGCGAATTCCCAAGCTTGTCCTCATCTCCCTTCAGAGTTGTGGCTCAGAGGTTAGAGAAGGAGAGCTTGGAGGTGGAGAGCTTAGAGACAGAGGGCTGCTTGGTGCAAGCTGTTCTTTCACCAGATTTTGCGTGTTGCTAGTCTCTATTGCACTGGTTGTTTTGTTTCACCTACCCCTTATCAGAAGAGCATTATCTACTCTGGCAGCATATGTAGATGTAGAAACAGGATCAGAGCTCTCAAAAATAGTGTTCTTAAATTATTTGTTTATGGTGTGCAAGCTGAAAAATACAGACACATTTCTGACTCCTAGCGCGAGTCAGCTGATTCAGAACTGGAGACAGGCTTTAATTAGAACATTTAACCTTCAAAAGCACCATTATATCAAAGTCATATCATTGCCCTAGAACATTTCCCAGAATGACATGTTTTTTAAGTTACATATATATATATGTACACACTTTTTTTCTTAGAAGGAGTTCACTATCTACACACTGTATATATGCCAGGAAAAGCATTCATTAGTGAAGATGCAAATGCTGAAAAATGAGTGGAAAATGAAGATGTCATTGCTAGGGCTCCACTGCTTAAAGCCAAGATAGGAGAGGGATATCAGTTTCCAGGTAATGCTAAGGGTACAGAAGAGGGTGTCTTACCTGAAAGGACTTTGGGGAGCAGCAGCAGTGTGTAGGGTGCTGGAGAGGCAATGAGGTTACCTCTTCTAAAACTTCTTGACCTAAATCACTATTGTTTTAATGCCTGTAACATATTCTGCAGTCGGGATAGGAATGAAGAAGCTACTTGCTGTTTACATGCCCTGAAGGCAATAGGGCAAACAACTCTTTTTAATGTGGTTTTGCTTACAAATGTATAACCTTGGACCAGGATGTTAAATACACAACATTATTCCCACAAAAAGATGTGATATTGACATGCTAATTCTGGTGTCCTGCCAGGGAGGTGTTGAACCCATTTTTTAGCAAACAAAGGGAGGGGTAACTGCACAATATGCAAAGGCTTTTGTAATTTTCTTTAAAAGCTGAAAAATCCCCAGGGTTTTATTTAAGCAGGAAGACAATGGGCAAAGCCATTTGAAATGCACAGAAGTATCAGAGCAGAATGGGAAATGAACTAGCAGTAGTTATAGGTCAGTGAAGGTTGCAACAGAAAAAAAAAAAAAAGAAAACCCACATAATTATCCTTTCTTTCCTAATTAACCCTTGCTTTCAGCTTCTGCCCAGCTTTCCAGCCCTGAGGGAGATTATGTTTGTAAGACAGATGCCAGGTGATCCAGTTCAAGGTGTCCCCGTCACTTCTGAAGCACAAGCAAATTGCCTGAACTTGAGAATAGGTTGGCAACAACAACAAAATCTGCTGTCACTTGTTATTTTTAGATCAAGGGAACAAGATATGTCACCACAAAGGAAACCCCACCTGCACACTTCACTTCTAAGGCTGAGGACACTTCTCTTAAAAGGTGCCACTCCCCTACATAAGATAAGTTTGACTGACTTTCAGAAAGTCAAGCTGCCTTCTGCAAGCCTGTGCAAACTCTCCACTGAGTAATACTGAAACTTAAGTTTAGAAGCTAGCTCTTGCTGTTGTTCATAAAAGATGACCTGTAGAACTGTGCTTTTCTATGCTTTTTAACTGACCTCTACTTTTCTCTTTCCTTTAAGTGGCCCTGCTTGGAAGGGAAACTTTTGTGTGGTGTTCTCTAAAAAACTAAAGCTTTCTCCAGAAAGAGTAATAGGCAAATGTGACTCATAATTTACTAAATCCATGTTAGGAATAAACCAGTTATCCTGCAGGAAAAGGAGCAGTCATAGGTTGATCTAATCCCCACTAATTCCAGTTAGTGCATAAAACCTTCCAGCACCACCAGAGGTATATTCTGAATAAGGAGAAAAAGGATTTTTCATGTTGTACCCAGCCCCTGACTTCATAACATGGAAATAATTCTTACATGTCACAGAACATGAGAAACAATAGCTTGAACAGGACAGGAAGCAAATAACGCTACAAGCTCTTCACAGCTGTCCACTTCTCAATCATTCCTCCCAGCCAAAAACTTAAATTTCTTTGCCATAGCTCAAGCACATATTCTGCAGAGCAGAAAGAACGATGGGAAAATTAAACCCATACATTAGACTAAAGTGCTTCCCTGCTCAAGAAAGATGTGTTACATCCACAGCAGAAGAACAAGCAATTGATCACTGTGTGTCACTGGACAGGATGGGGATGCTGAATTAGTATTGAGCTGGAGTGTTCCTTCTCCTACTAGGAAGCAAAGCTGCATTTCACAGATGTCGTTTATAATGAGAGACAAGATTTGTATTCATCTGCAGGTCAGGTCTTTAATGAGATTCACTTTCCTGGTCTATAAGTCACAATGAAATGACTAGAGCCCTCCAGCAGCCAGTATATTAGCTACCCAACCATGGACCTTCAAAACGTCAAATGCGAAGTGCACAGCAAAGCACCTTCTCGCTTTTCCTTATTACCACTGATTCACTTGGGATACTGCACTCACTGTCACCCACAGAGCCATGAAAAGTGTGGAACTGGTATGGGACCAAGAAGAGCTGCTGCAGAGCTGGGATGCTGCCAGAGGGTCTGTGTCTTTGAAGGGAAAAGTACCACTTGCCTGAAACCTTCACTAGAGAAACGTTGTCCAAGGGAAGGCCTTTCCTAAGCCTAAGGCCCCCTGTGCAAGTAATAGTTTTTTGCAAAATAAAATGAGATTAAAAGACATAAAAAAAGCAAAAAAAACCAACCCTGAACTACATCATGTGGCTATGGCTGTATGACCTAGTACAGGACTCGGTGTTAGAGAGCTCTTAGTTCTCCTAGTGCTCCAGACTGATTATGTTAGGCAAAACTACAAAATAATGCAATACAAAGCTGAATTCAAGTTGCAGCTTAATGCTTATCTTTCCTAATTTTGGTGTGATTTTATAATGTTCTTTAATGCTGTCTTTAGGGGCTCTGATTGGGTATCTAAATGTCACGCCTGTTTGCGGAATCCAAGTATTGTCTCTAATCCATATTTAGCCTGCAACCACTTTAATAATTGCATTTAAATAATGCATTGCACACCTGCACAGAGAATTCACATGATCCATTTTGGAGGTGTCACCCAGAGTCACACAGTCCAGCCCACTCCTTTGCAACAGCTCTGGTGTTTGTGCCATCAGGAGCCAACAGCATTGCCTGCCATCCTCCCCAGAAAGTCAAGAGTTTTCACAGGCTAAGATGCTCAGCAGCTTCATAGTCTTCTCCTCAATCTGTCATACAAGCACCAGTGTCTGACCAGAGAAGGGAGGAGGGCTTGACATCTTGGGGCAGGGAAAGGAGCATAATTATTGGAGCCCTAAACAAGACTATTTCAAGGTTTTACCTTGGAAAGTTCTGCCTCTTTCAATTTCAGTCTTTTGTGATGTATCTTGAAGCTCCTAGGTGGGACTGACTCATAGAAAGGGACAGTTAGGTTGCCTAAAATGTTTTGAAGCTGGCTTTTAAGTCATTCACAAACATTTAATATTGTAACTAATGACAATAGCTGCACTCAAAAGGAGCTTTATCCACTATTCCAAAAAGCAAAGCAAGAAGAGAACAAAATGAAGCTGGTTAATTTTTAAATAATTTTTTTTTTGCAATAGCTGTTTGCTCCTGTGCTGCTTATTTCTAGAGTTGGCTGAAATAAGAAGTACTGAAATGCATACAAAATAAGCTACACTATTTCTAGACAAGCCAAAAATACCTTGAAACCAAAGCTTACCGAGCAACACTGTTCTCAGTAAATTCAGATGAAGATTAAAATCAGATTCAGCTTTTGGGGAACCTTACTCAAATAAAATCTCCAAAGCTAATAAAGTTTATTCATATTCTACTCAAAACCATAACAGTGGTGAAACTTTGTGAAAAGACAACCCAAGATCTACCTTACATGGAAAAATACCTGACACTGCAAACATAGACATTCCTCTCCATAGCAAAATACAAGTTGCCTTAGATGTAGGTTATTGATAGAGCTCACATGGCTTTGCACACAGTTAACAGGCTTGTAGAAATAAAGTAAAATCTTAAAGTCAGTTTTTGTTTTCCTTATTTTGGTAACCATGGGTATGAGATCTCTCAGACACTTTGGGAAGTAAGCCAGACTTCTTTCACCTACAAGAATAAAAATAATTAAAGGTACACCCAGGTAAATAATCATCATCATCATCCCATTAACTAAGTAAGCTTTTTGCTCTTGAGGTATAGGAGGTCCCTTCTTCAGTTTCATGTCTTGTAGTGCCCACACAGAGGCCTTCTGCAAAAGCGAACTAAATGCGTCCAAGCTAACAGGAAGCAAAAAACCTAGCTTGGGATAAAGAAGGTACCTACAGTACCTTTGAGATTTTACGTATGTGTTTTTAAGAGGGCTCTCTAAAAATGAAACTGACAGATCTCATAATAGCTGAAACAGAGAACTTTAACTTCAGAGCCATCAGACATTTAATATCACAGCATTAACTATTCATTATGAAGACATACAGAACAGTTCAATAAATGATGAAATAACTTCTCAAAATACCAAACTAAGAATACTGGAAAAAGCATTCTCTTACACAGCTCAACCATTGACTTACCAGTCTGCTGTCGAAGGCCCAAATGCTCCTAGCTCACTAAAGACTGTATGTATATATCTAGGGTATCATAATAATTTTTCCCAGGTTATGGGAAATTGGTTTCCCAATTTTCTGTTTTCTTATCCTTTTGTCCCCTATCTCTCTATTGATCGTCATCTCCTTTGTCAGTCTCAGAATGAAGATATCTGTAATAAAAATGACACTGAGAGCTAGCTGATTCAGATCATTCTCTGTATCATGTGGCATGGAACACGTACACTAAAAAGCTGCATTTTATCACATCAAGAGATTACAGTTGTCACAGACAAGCACAGCAAAGAAGATCATTATTTTAGGAAGGAGTATGTTACAGCAACAATGTCGATAGGTGTTGAAACAAGTGTTTTATGTGTTATGAGCTGACAAGCAAGGTGAGAAAATGCTTAAAATTAAGTACAGTTAAAAGTCTTGCAGAGTCAAAGCTTCACTATGTTCCCAGGCATTTCTAGAGCTGTAATTATTTGTATTTATCTTTTGTAACTTAATAAAAACCTAGTAAGTATAGAAGAAAAGGTGTGGGTTTTCTTGGAACACAATAAAGTCAGGAATTAACTGATATTTTGTTAGAAGTACAGGAGAAATGACCTTTCCTATTGTTCACAGCTCATCTTTTTCTCCCTAATAATGTAGGAATAGCTCAAGGAAGGTACTTTTATTGTTGATGTGCTTAGTCATGTTGGACCCCCTTGAGGACATGATATTTCATGGTAACCAGGGTTGCTCTTCCGGTTTTTATATTGTCTTTATTATTTAAGAAACAAAATATCCAGAAACCTCCTGAATTGCTTGTACCCCACTGTCTTGTCCTTCCAGCAGACACTGGTGTAGTTTAAGTCTCCCATGAGGACTAAGGTCTCAATCATGAAGTTTCTTCGAGTTGCCTGAAGAAGGCCTCTCCTACATCTTTCTGGTCAAATGGGCTGCAGCAGACACCCACCACAACATTGCTCATGTTGATCTCTAATCCTGACCCATAAGCTCTTGACTGGTTTATGACCTATCCTATGGCTAGCTGCATGCATTCCCACTGCTCCCTCACGTAAAAGGCAACTCCTTGTCTCACCACACTGGTCTGTCCTTCCTAAAAAGCCAGTACCCTCCCACTGCAGCACACCCCTGTGAACCCAGTGAGTTCAGAGCTCTGCAGCTACTCACAGACATCTCACTCCTCTCATTCGCTCCCCATGCTGCCTAGAGTTCCCCTCAAGTTACTGGGTTTAATTCCCAGTGCTTATACCTCTGCAAATATTTTGCAGCCCCAGCCTCTGACGTGTGTGGTGTAGGTTTGCTCTTCTCCTGGGAGTACCTGGATAACTAACACTGAAACAGAACAACCACATGCACCTTTCCACACACCAGTGCCATGGTCTTACAGTTACAGAAATGTACCTGCAAAACTGTATTTTCCCAAAGAGGTTTAAATAGATGCTTCTGAAAGCCTCTTCTGCCTCTGACTTTTTGGGGTCATGGAACATGATCTTTGAAAAGAAATTTTATAACCCTTTAGACAAATCTCTGGTCAGTCTACAGAATTGGGCAGGTGACTGCAGCCCTTCAACTCACTGTGGTTTGCCAAAGCTCTGTTCAGTGGCTGAGCTATGAAAACAGACTACAGGTGGGGTCTTGGCCACTTGCAGTTGCAAAGTGCTGTTTAAAATCATTGTTGTGATTGTTTCACCTGCAAAATGGACAACCTAGATTAAAACTGGAAGCATGTTTGACTGACTCACTAAGCATGATTTGCACCAGGGTAGCCCATTTACAAAAGACTACTTTCTCAGCTGTAACAATAGGATTGTTCTCTAATCATCTGATTATAGCCTGCACTTGACTTGAATGGAAAGTATACCATCCTACAACACATAAAAAAAATCAGGAAGAATCTTACAGAAAATAAAAAATTTCTGTGTCTGAATTTGAATTATAAATGGATGAAATATTATCACTCCCTCAAAATGCAACACATAATGTGAATTATCCTATAGGTCTAAGGGACCTCAGGAGATCTAGCCCAACCTTCACAAGAAACTTCAAACTACAAGCTGATGCAGACGCAGCTTTGCAACCAGGACAGATGTGATCTCTAATGGACACATTTGGGCATCAAAGCAGAGGAAGTAAATCTTGCCATACTAGATCTTTTGCCTTTTTTTTTTTCTTTTGTCTCTCAAGGTGATGGCTGAGCTGATACAAAGGGTGGCTTTCCAACTGTAGCTGTATTCAACTCTTACAGCATTTTTCTAGTGGTCTTGGAAATGTAGAAATGTCCTGCAACTAAAATTGGCATCTAGTTTCACATTTGAAAAACATAAAGTTTACATGCAGACCATGATATTTTTATTTTATTTGCTCATCAATTTCTACAAATAAAAAGACAATAATATTATTGGATTTGTACCTTAAGCACAAATAAATAACAGAAGATAAATTAGCCTGAAATTATATTTTTTGGAAGTCAGGGAACAATAGCTTCACAGCAGAGAGTACAAATTCTATTAAAGCCAAATGTGTTTATCAAGGGATACTACAATACCCCAGGCCATGTTATTTCAAAATAATGAGGCCTGTAAACACACTTTTCTTGATAACATCTTATTTGTATCTGCTGAAGTAATAAAAAGCTGTGAAGCATCACTAGAAGTAATACTCTGCAGAGAAATATCTGATTAAGAAGCTACAGAATTTCCATAATTTCAAATTAACTAAAATGAACGAGAGAAATCTCTAAAGACAGTTGGCAAGCAGTTTGTTTTGTATAAATCCCATTTTTCTGGGACTAAAGATCCATTAATCAGCAATGCTACACAAGGAAGGAAACTAAAATTTATTAAAAAAAGAAAACCATAGCCCTACCTAGACCTATATAATTAGAAAAGCACAACCTTAGTACTGTGGATGCAGTTAAATATGAAACTAGTGAAAAGGGGCTAGTGACGGCAGATATCTTTTCTAAGTAGGACTGGAAATAAACTGTACTGCTATAAGCTATTTTCATACTAAAATGCTAATACAGCTAGTATGAACACAAATAATTTTCATAGAATCATAGAATGGCCCGGGTTGAAAAGGACCATAGTGATCATCTAGTTTCAACCCCCCGCCATATGCAGGGCTGCCAACCACTAACCCAGGCTGCTCAGAGCCACATCCAGCCTGGCCTTGAATGCCTCCAGGGATGGGGCATCCACGACCTCCCTGGGCAACCTGTTCCAGTGTGCCACCACCCTTTGGGTGAAAAACTTTCTCCTAATCTCTAACCTAAACCTCCCCTGTCTTAGTTTAAAACCATTCCCCCTTGTCCTATCACTATCCACCCTCGTAAACAGTCGCTCCCCCTCCTGTTTATAGGCTCCCTTCAAGTACTGGAAGGCCGCAATGAGGTCTCCCCGGAGCCTTCTCTTCTCCAAGCTAAACAAGCCCAGTTCCCTCAACCTTTCCTCATAGGAGAGGTGCTCCAGCCCTCTGATCATCTTAGTGGCCCTCCTCTGCACCCGCTCCAAGAGCTCCACGTCCTTCCTGTGCTGGGGGCCCCAGGCCTGGACACAGTACTCCAGATGGGGCCTCACAAGAGCCGAGTAGAGGGGCACAATCACCTCCCTCTCCCTGCTGGCCACCCCTTTTTTAATGCAGCCCAAAACACAGTTGGCTTTGCGGGCTGCAAGCACGCACTGCCGGCTCATATCCAGCTTCTCGTCCACCAGGACCCCCAAGTCCTTCTCCGCAGGGCTGCTCTCAAGGAGATCTTCCCCCAGTTTGTATAAATACCTGGGGTTGCCCCGACCCAAGGGCAGCACCCTGCACTTGGCCTTATTAAACCTCATTAGGTTTACACGGGCCCACTTCTCCAGCCTGTCCAGGTCCCTCTGGATGGCTTTCCTTCCTTCCAGTGTGTCAACAGCACCCCTCAGCTTAGTATCATCCGCAAACTTGCTGAGGGTGCAATTTTTTTTTTTTTTTTAAAAAGCATTATGCTTTTAACTGAGTTAATTACACCAGTGTGCAAGCTGTGTCTATACAAGGCATCAGAACTGGACTTGGATCAATTGAAAGCTTTGCGATTTGACACTGTTCAACATCTAACGTGGCTCTCAGAGCCTTTATATTTTTTTTTTCAGGCTGTTTGCAATCTCTTTTTCATAGACTGGACTGTCAGAGCGACTCAGCAGGATTCTGCAGAGTAGCTGGTGTTGAGATCAATACAGAGTTGCAGGTGATATGTTTTTGGAAAAAAAAAAAACAAAACCAAAACTAAGCCCCAAAGGTTTTTTTATAATTTTATTTTTAGAATTTCAAGTCTTTGCTAGTTTTCTTACCCAAGACCCTTACTTTTCAATAAGCTGTACAGAGAGTTTGCCTTCAATGAGCACAGTAGCTGATGAAGACACCCGTGAAGTACACTGACTGTCTCAGAGCACACCAAATCCAAACTCATCCTTTAAATTGCCCAGAAAGACAACCTAACTAATCATTCTGAATATGACTAAAAAATGTTTAAATCCATATAAATATGTATTCATTCTATGCATTTTTAGGTATGTGTTTTAATGCTTTTTATTTATATACCCCTCAAGCGGTTGGAACTTCCCAAAACTGCAGGTCTAGGAGAAGTCTGGAAAAAGTGATCTAGACCTCACCTTATCCCAGAGGTTCATGTGAATAATTTCTGACAAAAAAAATTTCCCTCATATCTATTTTTAAAAGCATTTAGTGATGGAGACTCCATAGACCTTCTCAGAAATTTCTGACAGAACTTCACTATTTCTTGACATCAGATTCCTTGCTATACGCCCATTTTATCTTGTCCATCAGTCACAGAGAAACACAGCTTCCCTTCCTCTTTGCAAGACTGTTTTACACATCAGGAGGTCTGTTGTTGTGTCTGGTTTTTGGACCTTTGATCATTCTTAATGCCCTCCTCTGTATGTGTGAAGAAGGTTCAGAGTTTATCTTACTGAAATTCAGGACTTTTGATCTCTCAGAGCTATTTGAAGTAGCAGTGGGTATAAAATATTAGACTGCTATAGGCTTTTTACCCATTTGCATTGTATCACAGAAGAAACGAGATAACTGTCTTTGGCTGGGGCTTCTGGACTCCACCATAATGCATTTGGTGGCAGCAAGCTCCAGTGCAGTTTCAGACTGAGAATTTGAAGATGTGAACTTTTCTTCTATTTCTGTCCTTGACCATGATGCTTTTATCTCAAAGTGTCTGCTTCCTCTGTAAAACCTCCCACATGAAAAATGGTGCATAAAACCCAGGCATTACTAATCGTATTTTTCAGCTGTTTGCCCATGCTAATAGCGTAGTGGGGAACTCTAGCAAAGATTACACATCAAAGTGTTTGTTCAAATTCTAAAGGACTGTCTAGTATATTCACAGAATTATGATAAATAGTTGAAATACATGATGCTCTGATGGCTTGTCACAGGCCGTTTGAACTGTCAGGCTGCTGGCGAACCTTGGATTTTTCAGCTGCAATAGATTTCTGCAAAATACTGCAGAGATACAAATTCACTCCATTCCTGGGCCTGAATCTGTCCAAACTTAGTTTAGATGGAGATGAAGTCATGTATCGAAATTACCTTAACAGTAGCTGGTAATTTGTTGTTTGTTACAAGTGGCAGGGGCAGGGAATCGATTAATTCATTCAGAAAAAGAATCAATTACTGCCCTAAGCATATGTTTACCCTTGCAAAGAGCAGTTTATAGCGTAGGATGCTTCACAAGGACTTCGGGGAAAAACAGAACTTCTGGCTAGATTTTAATTGCCTGTCTATTTATGTGTTTGGGATGCTTGCATCCTCTGTTTCCTTTGAAGTTAGAGTTCAGAGTTCTGAAGGACTGTAAAGTTACAGGATAATTATTGATTGTTAAGGGACTATACTTAAAAAAAAAAATTGCCCATATTGTTTCTTCTCTATTGCCCCCCGGTCAATATCCAATTGATTTTAAATAGAGAAACTTCTGGATAGAAAAATGTTCAAACTTTCCAAAGACTTTACAACCTCCATCACAAGAAGCTATTGAAGAAACCTGGCAAACAGCATGGGGAAAAAAGTTGTGGCACAATTTAAAACCCAAGCAAGACAGAATTAGGCATAAGTAGCTATTTCTCACTGTTGACAGAGGTTAATACTAGAGTGACCTAGGGACCAGCCTTACGACCAGAGTGAGGACATTCAACGCACATATTAATGAACTGAAAGGGAAGGTGAACAGCAAGGTGACTATATCCCCTTGATTATTCTAGATTCTTGTGGCCAGTGAGGATTACAAGAAACTTTGTAAAGACCTAGCAAGCCTGAGGAATGTGCCAGATGCAATGAATCCACAGATAACAACGTACAATTTTTATCACTGCTGTAAATTAAGAAATAAAAATTTGCTTCTTTTCACTAAGAACAGCTAAACTATTATTTCAGGCTTATCATATTTTTGTTCTTGCTGTTAGGCTATGTTTTTCTGCAGTTTCAGCTTTCTTTAGGAACAGGTGAGCACTACTGCTAATGCAGGAAAAGAGGCTGGGGCTCAGCCCAAGACAGGATGAGGGACGGGGTGGAATCTGCCTTTTCAGCAGCATTTAACTGCTCCATCAAACTGCAGCATAAATGATTTGTCTGAAGATCAAACAAAATCTGTTACATAAGGAAATAATCTCTCCTGAATCTGAAGACAGCCAGTTAATCATTTGAAACATCCTTTTTCTCAGCAGAGGAAAGCAGCGAAAAGCAACAATCTACTGGCTGTCCACTGTGTCTTTCTGTACTGTGGATATCTGTAATTCTCCCACTACTGCTGCAGTGACAGGAACACACTTCTAAAAAGCCATGACAGCTTACACCACTCTTATCTTATACCAGTTGCATAAGGATCCTTTACACCAGGCTCCAATACATTATGTCGCGACCCAGCTCATAGAACCACCCTGGGTGGGACGAGTGGGGTTTGTGGAGGTTCTATATATATATTCCCTTGGGCCAAATTAAGGTGAAACGACACCAAAGAATTGCATATTGGCTTATAATTTTAATGCACATAATTGTTTAGGGAAAAGGGAAAATGTGGGGTATACAACAGAGTCAAGGGAAAAGGAAAATCACTTGGTAAAGACAATCCATGAGTATTTTACCATCCACTAATAACACNAGCCCCAAAAGGAGCTGGCATAGAACTTATAAGGTGTTGCCATATGTGCCAGAGAGAGAGATCAAGAGATACTTGAAGAGAAAAAGAAAGAAAAAAGAGAGAGGAGAGAAAAGTTTTCACCACTCTTTTGGATCCCTGGAGAAAAGCGTCGACATCTTGGAGGTGGGGGGGGCGTTGCTTGATCAGTCTGTCAGCATCTCAGGAGTCCTCAGGTGGTGGGCGCAAGCACACCTCTTCTCTTTGCTTGTTCACCTCTTAGAGGCAGAGACTTGCTCAGCAGGTATTTGCTGCTTTGTTGTAAGAGCAAGACTGAGTCCATTGTTAGACTCAGTAGGGGTTCAATGTCCATCCTTGATGGCCTTCCTGAGTCCATCCTTAGACTCAGCAGGGGTTTGCTGTCCGTCGTTAATGGCCTTACTCAGCAGGGTTTTGCCAGTCCATGGAATAAGGCTTTCAGCGAATTCTTTGCTATCTTCTTATCTACAACTGGACATCACAAGGCTTCGCCTTATCAGAGCCTCGAGGATTGAGTTCATTGTTAGCAGGGCCTTTGGTGCATTCCTGGCCATCTTCTTATCTACAACTGGAATGTTTTGAGACACCATTGGAGAGTCATTGGAGACAGTCAATTTGCAGTCTCTGCAAAACTGCACGAATAGTCCTCCACACATTACCCTTGCAATAAAGACTTTCTTCTTCCTCTGCTGTAGTTCACAGAAGCTCATTGACAAAGGCCTGCAAGACTATACACTGAAAAGGTGTTTAACAGTGCTTAAAGCAAACTTAGAAGTGACAGCTGTGAAAAATGAAGTTATTTGCAGCCAGCCTACACAGGCACTCCTGCCACTGCTAGCTAGAAGATGGGGAGCTGCCTCAAGGACAGGACCCTAGCAGGAGAACCCAAAACTTTGTCACATCATACCTCCCATCCTCTATTGGGATTGCTTATTACAATACAGAAGTTTAGTGCTTGTTTATTTTGTTGACATATAAATTTATCTTTGTCATTTCTGCGTTAAGGATTACTGGATTAGGTGACTGTTTCTCAAACTTTTATGCATAAGGACTCTACACCAAAACAGAAAAAAGTTTCACAACTTACAAAGAGCTACTGAAAAAAAAAATAGAACTTGGTTATTCCCTACAAGAAGAGAGAGAGGCTGAAAGTGTAGAAAGTCCTTGGAAAGCAGTGCTTGATAATTGTTGTTCTCTTATATAACGCCAATTTTAACTACACTTTTGCATTTTAGAAGGGCTGCTTTGTTTGTCTATTTCAGGAATGAGCATTACAACTACTTTCCTGTGCTTTTTGCAACACTGTATTTCACAATGTCATTTCCACCCTGCAGAATATAGTGGGTTTACAGTTTATGATTAAATAATAGCACCATTTAGAAAGAAAATATTGAGCCAAAGAAATTCAAAGCTGCAACATTCACTTATTTGGCTTTCACGTATTTGAAATTGCAACTAAAAGACTTTTTTTTCCCCCCTTGTATAGTTCTTTGCTATGTTGTATCAGCCTGAGTTCCTTTACTGCAAAAATAACTTGTTGCAGGGACAAGACTCAAAGCTCAACTTTAGCTTTATAAAAGCTAAACAACACAGATGAACTATTTAAGATTCCTCCTAATATTTTCCCCTGATATTTCTGAAGAAAGGGAAGCACTATATCTCACAGAAGTAGAATAGGAAAGATCAAAGCTTTTGAGAAGATTTGGCCTCCTGTAGACACTTGGCCTGGCTGTCCACTGAAACAACTATGTGGAAACATTAGCCTGAAGACACTGGAAAATAGAGAGCAATGGCTAATACACAGATCTTATGAGGCCCAATATCTCATGTTTCTCTGGTGTAGTCACATAACTTTCGGGCAACCAGTTTTAAGATGCTACTGGTACAGGTATGGAGACAATGAGAACTTTTACACACTACTGTATCAAAACACAGATAGAAGTTGAGTAAGCTGCAATTCCCAGCTTGGTGGACAGGACATTAATCTCCCAACTATCTCAGGTAGCAACAGAGAGCTCATTTTTGCTGTGTTGGTTTTTGTTATTGGTGGTGATGGTGTTTTGTTTTGGTTTTTTTTGTGTGTGTGGCTTTTTGTTTTGTCTTTGCAAATGAAGTGGAAGATTCCCACAGCTATTTCCATACCTGCTTATTACCTGCCACTCAAAGCCAAGTACATTCATTTAGTACATTACATTCTCACTAGAAAGAGTGTTCGGATCAAATTGACCTGAATTCTTCAATTCTCAAGAGGAAATTTTTATATATTAGGTATCAGTTGTGATAACAAAGATGCTTGATGGGATCCATTTATGTAGAATTAAACTGGCAGAAAAAAAATTCATCAGTTCCTGTTGTTATACATTTAAAAAAAGAAATCAACTTCTATATTCAATGTATATTTTACATATACATAAGTTTTCCCCAGGCTACAAGGGTTTATTCTATTTTGATCAAAGAGCACAAAAAGCATACATCCCAGCCTTAAAAGAGAGAACTGAGAGACAGAATAATCAATTCATCTACCATTATGGATAGGCAAATTTGTGAACACAGAAAAAGCTGACTGAATTTCTCATTAGGACAAAAGAAAGCCTGAAAAAACCCCAACTGCGATGACAATACTTCTTAATATTAACCTGTCAAAAAATAAACTTAGCATCATTTCAAAACCTCTGTTAAGACAAACTTTATATTTTGATTTGATCAAATACATTAATAAGTTGACTTCCTTACTAGCTATTAGCCCTCTTACACTAAATAAAACTTGAAAAGGAACTTGCTACCCTCTCAGTGTGCATCCACAGCAAGTAGGATTGCTTTTCTTAATATGACTGCTGTCAAGAACGACAAAAGTAGTTTTAGGCTGCTGGTTTTACCCATCAGCTTTTTAACAGCAGAACAGAGAACATTTGAACAAATGTTCTAAATGCTCTGTAAATGAATGAGACAACATAACAGATCAGTAGGTGCATCCTAGCACATATCCCTAGTACCTGGCCATGGTATGAGTGTTTTCCTTGGGAGAGGATCCAGCAGAATACACCTTTTTCTGTAGAAGGCTTATACTAGACAGGCCAAGCTCACGTTACCTCTTTCAAATTATCATTTCCTCACTCTGATAAGTTGTCACTATAAGAAAAGAAAAAACAATCTGGTTGAAACCTTTTTTGAAAGGTGACAATTTTTGGCTTAGATTGCCATGAAATTATTGATGGGTTTTCACAGCCACCAGTGGGAATGCATTTGGAAGTCCACAATGTGTCACAGCTGCTCTCTGCTGTGAAAATGTTTGTGTGTGCAGCAGGCAGCCCTGCATCGACATGGGCCTCTGTTTTATAGTACAACTCCAGTTGAACAGAATAGCATTTCTCAGTCCAAATGGCTGAACAGTAGACATCTAAGCTTTTCTGAAAAAAAAAAAATTCATAGAGCATGTTGCATCTATCATTTTGGAGCAGGAAGGCAATAAACAATCTCTTCAGCACAAACACAGAAGTGTTACAGAACATTGTAAGTCAAAATATTAATGATAAGAAAAAACAAGTTTCAGTCATTGGGATTATGGATTATATCTCACAAACACACCACAAGTCTCATTCATTAAAATTCCAAATGCCTGGAAAAACAGGCTGGTTTGTATAACACAAAGCCAGACCGTAATACGTTTCTTTGCCTTATCACCTCAATAACTATGGCCCCCCAGTTCCCCAGTCTGAAGCTCAGATGTTTATGAGCTTAGTTTATAACTGTTATTGAAGTGTTTTGTCTCCAATGGTAACTGTGAAAAAAATTAGCTCAAAATTGAAAATGGTCTATTAAAAACTACTCAGTCACTATGGGATCTTATTTTTATGTTCTTCAGATGCCTGCCTTGTTAGTTGGTGCAAAATTCTAAAATACTGCAAAGTTTACTACAGCTCCTCTCCGGCTTCTAGGTCTGCCTTTTTACCCTTCTGCATTACAGCTGGTCTTTTAAATCCTTATCTTCGCTATACTTCTAATTAACAAGACAAAACATCTGTTGCTGAGTCATTCTGCTATTAAAATGACTAATCTTGGAGGGGTGCATTTGTCCAGGTATAATTTGAATTATGCTGTATCACAACTAACAAGAAAATTGGAGGCACAAGGCCAACTACACTGTAAAAAGCAGGACCACAACATACATGATGTCTATTTCTGCCACCAGTATGATGTATTACCCATCAGTGGTTCAGTATGCAAATTAAGTACCTTGCAGGTTTAAGAAAATTATCTTGCTCCAAAGGTTGAAACAAAATAAAGAGTCATTCACATTCTTCCTACCAACCTGTAGCATTATGAGAGAAGAAGTCAAAAGGGTGCCAAGAACTCAAACAATGTGCAAGTTGAAATACTTATGCTGTATCCACATTTATTCAGGGCAACACCAAGGATCACTGTGGCACTGATATTACTGTATTTTGCAACCACTGTGTCTTCCAGTAGCTTTCAGGAAAAAAACAAGGAGAAAGTAACCATATGGGACACGGCTGGAATATAGCTGGTATGCAGAATTCATTCTCTTTTCTTTTCATTCTTTTAGTATCAACTCTAGTGATGACACTGGCTTCCTTCAGTGGAAATGCTTTTCAATCAAAATGGAAGAGATTTTTTTAGGAAATGGAGTGTCAAGTTGTGCTTTAAAAAACATAAGTCAAATTTGATGCTGGGTCAGTTCCAGGTTTTGTATATGATGAAGGAATCTGGAGCTGAGACTGAAGTGATTGCAAATATGCTTTAGAGGTAGAAGCAGAAGAAAAAAGAAAAGGACAGAAAATGATAAAAGATAGAATCAGAGAGTTAGTTGTGGCAAAAAAACCCCAAACACAACAACACAGAGAAAGACAGTTATGAAACCAGTTACCTGACTTCAAACTGCTGCAGGAGTTTGTAGCATGCAAACATTTCATTTGTAACATACTTTTTGAGCTTCTAATGTATGAGTTTATGATTTTAGAAAGGGTTCAAATTTCAATTTCAATAAAATTCACCCCCTAGTCAGAAACTAGCTTTTAAATTAATGTTTTCTGTATGCTGAAAACCTCCTAGAAAGTTGAAACTGAAATGTCTTGCTGACAGCAACTGAATATATTCTCTTTCATACACACTTATGCCTCATCCCTCTTACTTTCCATGTTTTTTCTTCTTTTTCTTGCTTACGTATTGGGCAGTAAGAAACTATTCTGTTTCCTTTACTAAAATAAGGCCAGAAAGAGGGGACAGAATACCCATTCTTTCTCCAAGCTATTAGAAGATATCCCGTGGTTCGTTCTGATCCTTTTTTACTCCTTTTATTTATAACCTTGTAATATTCCAACAACCTAACATCTGTAGTGAAGAAGGAAAAGATGAACACAACTCTTTGGGGCAAAGCTTTGTGTTGGGTAGTGATGGAAGTCCAAGGGAAGATCCTGAAACATAGACCTTCACTTTCAAAAACAAGCAGGGAAAGTGAATCAAGAGCTCTCCAGAATTCAATTCTCTCACCTGAGTGAACAGACAGCTGCTGCCACACCATGCTGAACAGGCAAGCACTTTCTTAATTACTCAGCCCTTCCAGAAGGCAACACTCAGCGGTGATGAAGAGACACAATTTCCAGAGCTCCAGTGGGAATTGTTTTCAGCTTCTCAGAAGATTTATAGGAANTTGTGAAAAGTATAGTTGGGAAGTATCCTTTGGCACAACTGTTCTTATATCAATAGATAGGTACACACAAACATTGGCTACATTTTTCTTTTAAAAATAAGATAAAGATACATTTCTGTTGTAAAAGGTAAAGTCACAGCTTCGCTTTATGCAAAGGAACAATGAGAAAACTAGAAAGCATTCTTGTTTTAGGAAGCTTCCTAAAGCACATGCAAGACAAAAAAAACCCCAAAATTAAATACATATAATTAACAAGAATAAACTTTAGGAAAGACTTTTGGAAACTAACACCAGAATGTATTTGCTCTTTCTAAAAGTCTACCATCTTATGATGGCCACAGCTCATCCAATATGACAAACTACTGTTTAACAGTCTTTAATGATGGCAGCTATCCTCACTCTCTGCATGTCAAGAGATAGGTACCAGGAATTCTTCCACATGCAGAAAATGAGTTAGGTAATAACAACCCTATTCAGATATGTCTTTATCTTAGTCCTGATTAAACTTCTACATCTGCCCTGT
>VZTO01008055.1:0-17445 GCA_013400615.1 Syrrhaptes paradoxus | reverse complement strand
AATCCAGGCTTTATCAGCCTGGATCAGCATGAGCTGCCCTCAACAGTTCTCAGGCTTTACTTTTCTTCCGACAGCTTACATTAACATCCCACCCCCAGCCTTACACCGACAGCTGGTCCCACAGAGAAAGCAGCTATGCTATTTGGCTGAAAGGAAAAAAAAAATGTATATCTTCTATCAAATTCGTCTTATTCACATTTTCCTAACCTTTCCCTTGGGAGCACTGCAGACAGCCACAGCAGTGCACACACAGCTTTCCCGTACCAGCCTCTCTGCCTCCAAGCACTTGGAGTTGGAGCAAGTGGCATTTCTGACAGCTGCAGATCTCATGCTTTCCTTGCGGAGTTTAGAGTTTCTAAATGCCGTCAAATCAAAGGAAACCCTGACTTGCCTGCCAGGAGATAGTGATCAGACAGAGACAAGACACAATCCTCCAGAAGAGTAAGAGGAAGAAAAAAACAACCCAACAGTCCATTTCCAGAAAACATGGCAGAGCTGTGGGTTGTATGTTGGGTTTTGGTTTTTTTGGTGGTGTTTTGTTTGGGGTTTTTTTTTCTCCACTCCAGGATGCAAATTCTCCATTTACAAGGTGCATTACAAGACCTAAGCCTTCAACAAGCCATACTGGCAGTAGACAAGAACATTCACTCTTCTTTTTATTTTGTCACCTTCTAGAGTCTGGGACACCTTGTGTAGGATAAAAAATTTTTGGGGACAGGCAAGCATTGCTTAGCAAGGAAGCATTGATCAGAAAGATCGTTTGCCCACCTGAGTACTTCAAGCCGAGGCAGACCATGCAAACAGCCTGGATACTCAGCAGTGGCTTTCCAAAAAGGACTGAGAAGCATTCAGACAACTTCCATTGCTGCGTTTGCCTTGCCCAAGGCACACTAGCAAAACATTTACTTTTCTGCTGCCATCACAACATACTTTTTCCAAGACCTCTGTCTTACCTCAAGGCTTTTAACAAGTGAGAGACATTTAAAATCGAGTCCCCAAAAGCTAATGAAAACCAGACAGGTCTTTCAAAGAAAGAGCTACACCCGAGTTAGTGTTTTCCTTTGAACTGTCTTTTTACGACCCACATTTCAGAGACCACAGCCACCAAGCTCAGCACCAGTGACAAGGTAATAGTAGCTCCCCCCCAAAAAAAACCCAAAAAGATTCAGTTGTGATTTCAGCAGCCTTCTGAGGCAAGAGCAGAGCTGGCCTCTGACGATGTGTATGGTCACACTGGGAGTGTCACGGCCTCAGATCAAAGATCCCAAACAGCAGCCCAATTGAAGGCTGCTGTGAAGGCAGACATGAAACAGAAGAGTGTTAACCGAGGCTAGACTGTGGCTTGTCTTCTGTCCTGGAGCCACACTTGACCCGTCTCTTGGGCATTATTTATAGCACTGCAGTTTGCAAACTGGATGCCAGCAAGAAGAGCTAGCTAGGGCTTGCTGTAGGGTTTCTGGAGCCTACCTAGCAGATCTTATCACCTAAAGACATCAGGGGAGACGGGCTTCCCAGACAGATGAAGCATTAAGCATGACATTAGTCCTTCCTCCAGGTGGGAAATGAGCCAAGATATTTTCCCAGGGTCATGCAAGCTATTTCAAAAAGCAACAGCAGATTTTATCTGTGCTGAGAATGAGAGCCTTTCAAAAGCAAGTCCTCTTCAGGCTCCAGCTACCACGCACCCTGGTTCCTCCAAACTGGGAGGTGACGAGATGGGAGTTGTGAAACATGGCATCTCCGTTGGCAATGGCACCACATCCAGATGGGTATCAGATCCTAACTTTCAGGCTCACCATGGCTGCACATAACCACCCTGACAAGGGATGGGATGCTGTCATCATCTCCTATCTTCAGCCTTCCTCATGTGCCCTTCAGAGATAGGGAGCTGTCTCCAGCTGATTGGAGAGGCTATGGAGCAGATATCCTCTGAACCGAGAGAGCCCAGCCTAATTCCAGTTCAGATTTGCGTAAATTAACAAGAAGCCACGCATGCACAGTGATATCATCCCGACAGCTCCCTCTCCAAGAGCTTTGCTGCCTTGTCTACTCACAGCTTGCTCACTTTTACAAGATACAGCTCATTCAGAGAGGAAGGCATTATTTTGAGTCCGTCCCTTAATTTTAACCATAATGGCACAAAGGACCTTTAGCAGAGACGCTGTTTTATTGCTCTGTGGGTGACTTGTTAAATTCAGCTTGACTCAGTCTGTCCTACGTGGGGCAAAACACAGAGGTCATTACCTCTAAGGTCTCATCAGAGCAATCATTGTGTCTGAACAGCAGGGGCTTTCCTGCAAGAAAAAAAGGCATGTCCAATGCAGTTGTCTCCTAGAGGAGCAGCCAGGAACAAAACAAAAAAACAACAACAACAAAAAAGAGGAAGGTAGAGCTAGGTTTTGCCCTAACTAAATTTTTCAAGCAAGGTGGCTTCAGTAGAATGGGAGCATAAGAGGTTCAGTTGCAGTTCCCAAGCTTTAGGTGGGGAAAGAAAAAGCCGCCTCATGGGGAGAATAAACTTCTGAAGTCACTAAATAAAGTCACAGGTAGGCAGAGTGCTCATCTCCCAGTTCATTTCCACTGGATACCAGTTAGCATAATGGGTGCCTTTGGCTTCAGACGTTCAGTGGATGCACAGCTCAAAGTGCCACCTCCACAAGGTCTCCCCAAACCCAGGGCATCAGCAACAAGTCCTCTGATCATGGAAATAACTTCTTCCACTTCATTTATTCTACTAAACCAACTCAAATTTCAGCACTTCCACTCGAGAGCACATGACAGAGCTTGCCATTTGCAATTCTGGCTAAGCTTCTTTTCAGGAAGAAGGAAAAAAAAAAAAAGCAGAGTCTGGAGAAACTTATTGATACCTCCTTCAAACCCACAGTGGTGTATCTGCTGAACCATGGATGAACTGGGCTTTTCGTCTTGCTGAAGGCTAGGGAAGTGGCACCCAGCAGCAAGCCAGCTGCTGCACTGCCATTGGTCAGGAAACTTCTTCCAGAAAAATCAGACACTGAAAATAATCACCATCTTCTTAAGACAGGACACAGACATAAGCACAACCATTAAGGAAAAAAATAATACTGGTGTTTTCTTTCACCAAGACGTGTTCCTAGCTTCATATGTTGTGCATTAGCTGCACTCTTTAGGTGACATTTCATCTGCTGGAGCAGAGCAAGAGTCTAAATAACATCTCCCACAGGGGCCATTACCCTTCATTAAAGGATGGAAAGCACTGTAGAGATCTGGGAACAAGAAAAAAAATGTATATGTGTGTGTATATATGTATAAGCAGAGCAAACTCAAAGCCCAATACCTGCCAAGAGCTCATGCATAAGGAAGAGCAAAGAGAAGGTCAGGAGCTGCATCGCATCAGTTACTGCATCACACCAGTTGTTTATATTTGTCCCCACCTTTGGTCAGGAACTTTCTTGGCCAAGTGCTCACAGATTGCTGGCAACACGAAGATCTTGCCAGTATCACACCATTGCTGACCACGAGCCTCTGCCCAGTTTGACGGTGCCAACTGCAACTTTGCAAAGTCATGCAACACGGGACTCTACCTTTTACTTTATAATAGAAATGCTCATCGTATTGCACAGTATCAAGATTCCAGCCACGATCAACGTGAATCGACATCAGCAACAGGGCAAACAAAGCTGAAAAACACATTTCTCAGCCCTCAGATTCAACAACTGCTCTCAGTTTACATAGCAATTATTCAAATTTCATTTGGCATGTTGAAAAGCAGCAAGAAAAAAAAAAGCTGGGTGCTCACGCTCCATACTAGGAGCCTCCCCACCAGGATTTGAAGCTCAGCTGACTCCAAAATCCAATTTCACAGCAATTTCAGTATGCTGTGTTACTGCATAATCTGTGCAGCATCATTAAGAGGAAGATACAAGTTCATTTTCTCTAAGTTGGGCTATTTTTTTTTTTTCTACTAGATGAGTTTTGCTATCATGCTTAGCAGGGAACCAGAGATAAGCCATGCGCCGGGTGAGAGATCTGATGTTTTTATAAAGCATCTTTCATGAGGCAGGGAGGCAGACGTTAAACAGGAAGCATTTATTGACTTTATACTCACTTCATAAAACATTTACACAGACAAGAGGAGAAACAGGAGCTCCTAACATCCCAGCCTGGATTTCAGTTAAAACAAAGATGAGTTCCTGCATTGTTCTAGCGGGCAAGTGATCTCAAACACTGGTCCTGGAAAAAGTAAGACAAATGGAGCTATCCCAGTCAGGGCTTCTTACTATTCAGCCCCTGAAGTGGAGTTATCTGTCATTATCCTCTTGATAACTTAAGTCAGCATGGAAAAATCCTGTGTCATTATCACAGTATCAAAATGATATGTAAATATGACAAAGTGAGAGCGTGGAGGGGAAGATATCAGCATTTATTACAGATATTTGCTTTGCCAAGCTCAGCAGAGGACCAGCATCCCCCAGCCCCACATCAGGAGCCACCAAGCACACAAGTGTTAGGGAAGCATCACTTGGAACAGTTTTGGGAGCAATCCACATCCAGTTAAGCATTTGCACATCACTGCACCAACTTCCTTCTCCAAAGCAGGTTCATGCAAGTTCAGTTTTAGCTCATATTTAATGGCTGGGGAAGGTCAGCACACGTCACAGCTCACACGAGTTTGGTCTGGCAGGACAGACACCACATCCAGCATCGCGTTCACCAACCATGAGAGTTGTGGGTTGCTCAAGCCTTTCATCCATCCATCCATCCAAGGAGAAGTTATTCACACGAGCAGCATTTCTCTGTCACAAAGCTGCCCATTTTCCCTTTTTAAAGACTGTTGAAGAAAGCTAAAGCCTCAGTTCTCCTGCCCTACAATAAATCCAGGAAGACAATCGGAGCCAGCAGTCGCATAGTTCGGTACTGGACCAGCACCGTATTCAACTGGAAGAAGCTGGATCCTCAACTGCATTCACCAGCAGGACTTCACCAACCAGGATATTAAAGATTTACAGCCTTCAGCCTTCTTATATGACTGGCTCCGATTCCAGGCAACACTCTGGGTAGGAAAATCACTCTTCACCCTCTCCACCCCAAAAACCCTCTTAATACAGATGCAGTAGCCTTGTGCTGCAAGCTTTGGGTTTTTATTTTTTTCATTACCAATTATAAATGCATTGTGTTTAAAAAAAAAGATATTATGGAATCAACTATGAATACAGAAAGCCTGGCCAGGTAATTTTTTTTTCATTTTAGGGATTTTATTTTTTTTACTAACTTGACCAAGGAGATATTCCTTACTGGTATCTAGCTGAGCAACCCACTCCCACTCTGGTGAAGAAGTGTGGAAACACCTAAACCTAATTAAAGGCATTTCCCATGAAACGTGACATTCTAGGAAATACTTCAAAATGCTCTTGCCTACTGCACGAATCACATCCCTACCTCCTTCTAAGGTTGCTGACAGATGCCACATATCAGCTCCCTCTTTGTTTCAATTAAATTAAGCAATGAGCTTGATTCGATTAGCGGGAGGAAACCAGGCATCACGATGTTCTCACAGCAGGAGCGGTGAGCCCTGACCAGTCCCTTCAGCTAACGGGCTTAGACGCACAACGCATCGCCATCATAGGAGCAAGGAAGAGCACGACAGCACAAGTACCACCCGCGGGAGGAGAATTACCGTCAGCAAAGATGTTCTGCACATGCTGCTAGAGGATGTTTGAGCTGGAATACCTATAGGCTATTTTAGATTGGTCTTACAGGCACCACTCACAGCTACCATGTGTTATTAATATACCCCTTGCCTAGATGGATACAGCCAGAAGCCCTAACACACCCATGTCAACATGCATTACGTCTTTAAAAACACATTCATTTCTTTATAACCCAGTGCAGATTTCTGCATTTTGTTCTATTCATTAGCTGCGAATTGTTAAGGAAGAGTTCCTATAGCCCAACGGAGATAAAAAACCCAATGCGTGACATCTGGAGGCTTTGGCCTTCATTCCGTTTATGGGAACGGCTGATGTCATTTTTTTTGTTCTGGGAACATACATCCATTAATTCCAAATGCACAGAACTTTTAGAAAGAGCCACACAGAGATCAGAAAACCCCAGACATGAGAATGACTCAGCCCCTTGCCAGGGCTTAGGGGGGAGATGTGCGCAAGGCTCTCTCCAAGCTCCAGCAGACCTTTCAAACTGCTCTACCATAGAATTTACGTGGCAGATCCAATTCCCAACAGCACTACATCATCTTGTCTACACAACAGGCATGTGGCTGGAGGCTCCCACACCCACGTAGCCTCCTCGCAGAGGAGCAACACATGCAGCACTGGTGGTGCTGAGCCACAACGCCGAGTCCCTCCATTCCTACTCAGAAGGTTGGTGGGGGCCAGCAGGTGCCGGTTGCCACAACCTGGCCACCTTCACAGCAACCTTCTTGCCATGAAAGAATAACTCCCCCCTTGAGAATACCCCAATTTAAAAAAAAAAAAAAAGGAAAAAAGGATCAGTGAACTCACTTCTCAATGATAAACAATAGGACATGGACTTGTTTTTCCCAAAAACTGAGGTCTCATGAGAACACCATCCTGCATTTTCACCCAGATGGGCCACCAATATCCCAGACCAGAGGCTATTAAGTATTCCTCACTCTTATCTCATAAGGCAAAACATCCTATCTCAGTTCTCCAAGCTGATGTCAAGATATCACACACAGTCCAAGGGATAACGGTGGAGATGTCAAGCAGACAGTTTGGGTGAAAGGACATATTAGGAGGACATAAGAGTACACCCAGGCACTGTTCCCATGTGATGGGAAACCCTCCTCTCCTCTGTATTACACAGTTCTGCCCTTAACAAGAGCAGGAGAAACCTTTGCCTGAGCTGGAATTCAACCCATCCTGTCCCCCATGTTCACATCTATTGTGTGGCTGAGGATATCAGCATATCCCTTACCTCAATTCCTGCCACGAGCACGCAGCTGGGATAATTACATTATACTCTGCTTCACCTACTTTTGACCTTGTGCTCTGCTGGGAGATCAAAACTTGAACAGTCAGTTCTACATCAATACCAGTAAATTACGGGATGGAAGAAGGGCTTGCCAAAGCAGCTCACTCCAGCTCTCTCCGAGCAAGGCTTTGGGCAAGTTGCTTGTGCAATGCATGTGTGTGAAGTGGAAGGTTTTGGCAAGTGACTGTAGCTGTTGAATTCCCTAAGGCACTGCCTGGCTAGGAGTTGTGTTTTGGATTGGTCACTGGGACGAAGGGTCAAAAGACCAACTGCATGATAATGCAGAGAAGAAGATTTATAGCACCCACCCTTGGTTCTGCCAGGGGAAATCCTTCCCTGGGCTTGCAATCCAGAAAGAAAGAGAAGCCAGGTCCACTTCCCCCCTTTACTGACAGGTCTTGGGGATTAAAGAATCTCACTTTACCAGGAATAATAATTACAGAAGTGATTAGCATAAGTCATCATCACTGGATGCCATGGAACCGGAACACCTTCGGGTCATCTACTCCCATCAAACACAGTTAAGACTGGTCAATGAGTTAAATAGCAGAGGATTTGGCTCTTTGGGGATGAACGATAGAAGGTAACCAGGAAAATTAGAGTGGAACTTCAGGACAAAGCAAGTTATGCACAGGTCTTATCCCATTGAGAAGGCAAGGATTATCTTAAAGTCTGAGTTTCAACCTTAGTTGTCCTTTTTTTCTAAAAAAAAAAAAAGGAAAAAAAAAGCTTAGAGTTCTAGCTAAGGTCACTCTGAAATACCAGACAACTGTGAAGTTCAGAGTTGAAAGCCACCCTTTGAATCAAGGCTTCTCCAGGAAGGGGAGCCCAGCTGGGCACACTTAATTAGAAGATTCCCAACCACTACTTCCCTGAAGGGAGCTCCTCTGTCACGACCAATTGACTTATGAAAGGGAAATGTCTTCTCTGCTCCCCAGAGCCTCCCATGTGACTCCCACCCCCCCACCTCGATCTGTGGGGACAGCACGGAGCATCACAGGAGACATTCATCGGAAGGGAGCATCCAGCGCAGGAGATAACAGGGGCCATCAGCTTTTGAACTGCAGCTCCTATTCACTGCGGGCCAGGGAGACAATTTAATATTCTGGGTCAGTTCCATATCTCACAGCTGTTCAGAAAATTAGACTATTGCTTTGAAGATTAAACTGTGGGGAAGTTCAGTCGCATGTTTTCTCCCAGGACCAGGCAGAGATAAGTTTTTTTGGTTTGTGGAAAGAGGAGAGCTTGCTCCTTCATAGCTTCTCCCCAGCAACAGCAGAGGAGATGGGGAAAATTTGACATCCCTTGGGAAGGAGGGGAAAACACCCCTTTTCACAAAGGTTATCTTTCAATCAAGTCCTAAGCAGCAGAAACAATTGTCAGATGGCTGGTTTGCAGAAAGTATGTGAACTCCAGAGCAAGAGTGAGATGCAGGTGGGCACAGCAGATAACCAGATTACTTGCTTAAACACACCTGAGCCTCCCCCAAACATCCCTTTAGATAGGGGAGCACCCCACCCTAGCAGCAGCCTCAGCGTTGGGGATATTTTCCTAGACATCCAGTTGCACACCTGGGACCATTTTCCATTGACTTCACCTGTGCCCCAAACCTTAAAAAAAGGGACAAAACATTAAGTCCCCTTCCTTTCCCCTACGTACAAGTTTCCACTTGGTGGTTACCCACATCCCTCACTCTTTTCTTTCGGGAACAACCTGGTCCATCAGGACCTAGCCAGAAGAAACAGGGAGGAAAGAAAATAAATCCCTCCTGGAATAACAGAAGTCTTCCCATTGCCCCACCACCAGCATTCATTTAGCCAGAGGTAACAGGCATGGTGCAAAAGCTGCTCTCTGAAGTGGATGGAAAAATAATCATAGTACAGGGACCATCCCCATGGTCTCTTCATCTCTCACACCATCTCGAGAAAGCCATGCCAGGTGGCTCAATGCAGCTTCACACAGGTTGTGGCCTCATCCCTGGTGACAAGGGGCTCACAGCTCCTTTCACACTCTGCTTCATCCCCTTCCAGCCCAGACTCCCATTAGCAGTTAGACAAAATCCCTAGGCACCACCATTCCCTAGTCTCCTATCCATACACTTAGCTTCTCCTGGGGAGGAAAAATCTTCCCACATTAGCTCTTATACCACCCTGCCCACAAGCTTATCCTAGCACAGGAGGCACAAGGAGCTTCCTTGGCTGTTCCCTTGAACAACAACAAGGAAATCTCTTCCCAGGAGCTATTGGCAGGAGCTGCCTTTTCTCCTGAAGAGCACAGTTAGAGATGCCACTGCACAGCCTTTCATCACCTTGGCTTCCCCACTGCTCAGGCTGCGGTGTAGTCCCTGTTAATATCTTTTATTAGCTAAAAGTACAAGTTAGTTGTGGGAATGCATAACAGGGTGAGTTTTTTAACAGCAACTTAATATTGGAATACCTTTCAAGCTATACCCACCCCTATGTCAGCCTTTGTATTGAAGAGGAAAGAGTTTGTTTCTCACCTCTGTCCCTTTTCTTGTTTCACATCATCCTACAGCTTTGCTCGTTCACCCCTGAGCATTGCTTTTCTCAGGAAAGGCACAAGAGACAAACAAGACTCCTCAAGAACACATTAAAAAACCCCAAATCCATTTAGAAAAAAAATAAAACACAACAGAAACCACATGTCTTTTAACCAAGCCCTTCAACAGCTTTCCACTTCACTTGCTTTACCAGCCCCATGCAAAGCCCAGCCACTCATTGCATCACTTCTGTTGCCTCCCTTCAAACAGCCACAAAGAGACAAAAAAAAGAAGAAAAAGACAAAAATCACAGCTTACCTTGCTGGACAGATTGACTGCTTTCATTATTCAGGACCTCTTTTGACTTGGTTTTCATCTTCACAGGGCTCAGGGAACGGAGGGCACGGTGCCCTCCCCCTCTTTCCTTTCTTCTGGCTCCCAGAGGGGTTGCCCCATTCATTACCCCTCCAGCACAAGCCCTGGAGAAACAGCTCCTCTCCACCCCTGGAGAAGAAAAGAGGGCACACAGTGAGGAGACCAGGTCCTCTAAATGAGGGTGGGGAGGAAAACAACCTCCCCACCCACCCTAGCCTTTACCCTCAGCTATTTCCTATCAACTCATTTACACTTTGTGGTGGGGGCAGCTCCTCAGCGTCCTGGGTTAAAGCCCAGTGGTCCAACAGCCCAGGCTTGAAACTCAGGAAATTAAATATTTAGGGTGCCAGGCAGTATTTCTCCTCCAGGCAGGGAGATGGGTCCATGAGGAGTAGCTGGAGATGTTCAGCTGGGTGGTCCCTTGGTGCAGCAGTGGCGATGGCTTGACTGATGCTTACTGGAATCTTCCTGGGGTTTGGAAGCACAGCTGGTGCTGGGGTGGGATGAGGGTTGCACAGGTGATGCTGGTGGGGAAAATTGGTTCACTTGGAGACAGGGGCAGGAAGGGGCTCTTCCCCAAAATTTCCTCCCAGTAGCATCCTTTAGGGATTGGAGAGATTTAGAAGAGACACAATGAGGGAAAATCAAGGTGAAAGATCTCGACAAGAATTGAGATCTGTGTCTGTGACATGTTTTGGGGATTGCCTGGTAGGGAGAGCTTGGACCATAAGGATAATTTTGCTTTTGGTTCTTACTCATTTCCCTGCTCTGTCCGTGTAATTCCTGAGATATGTTTTTGTGGGTTGTAATTAGGGTTCCTGATGTAATCCCATGTTCCTGATGCTTCCCCAGAACCACCTCTTCTCCTGGTATCAGAACACTTTTCTTTACACTTGATCTCACAATACTGGCCTCCCGAGAACTAAGATGGAAAATGTCAAGGAACCATATAAAAAAAAAATTAAAAAATCAACTGGACAGTATCACTACAGACTCCATATCTCAGCTAGAGGCTTTAATCCCAATTTCTGAGGAGAAAAAAAAAAAAAATCAACACCCAAGCAGCTGCTCAAGTGACAGCAAATGACACACTATCTCATTTTTTTGTTATTATATGGCCTTGAGCGGTGTCACACAGCCCTCATGTTACCAGGTGCAAATGTTCATTATTTACTGCTTATATGGGGTCTGGAAAAAAAATCTAAAAACTTAATTAAACTTTACCACAACTCTATTTTATTGTTGGAGATAATGTTATTTTCCTCTCTGTACAGGCGCTGCGGTGAGCCTGGTTGATGAAGGGGGGATGTTCGGTCTGAACCCCTGTTTTCTGCAGGTGATTCAATTCCAGGGCAGGTTGCTGCAGGGACTGATCCCTGTCCCGACAGGCACAGTGCCCTGATGGGACATCTCTGCCACACAGCCCAGGAACGGGGAGGGGATATCCTCCGACCCATTTGCTTTGCAAAATAACTCCTAATTAGCAAAATGTAAGAATTCCACTGTGAAAATAGTTTCCACCCAGCATGGAAATTACCTCAGCTCTCAGACATGTTGTCCCTGATAGCTGGGTTATGCTACACATCGCAGCTGGTGCCAGCGTTCTACAGCGGTGGGACTGGGCTCAGGTCAGAGATCAGGTCACCCATCAAGAGGGATTTCCTCTGACTGGTCTCATTTCCAAGCCCTAATTGGGATCTGTCTTGCGATTTTTGATAGTGACATCGATAACTTCACGGAGGTGTGATTAGTGTGAGAGATGGAGCATCCTTCATTCGAGAGCATCTTCAATGAGGACGTGTAACATCTCAGGGTGACAAGATGGTACCATCACACACCTCTCAGGATCTGAACACCTGAGATGCTCTCGTGTGAGCACCTGCATCCAGAGCAGAGTCTGGCTAAATTAGAATTAGCTGGAGGCACATTTGGCACCTTCAGTGGTCACCCTTACAGGCACAGGGGGACCCCAGGTCCAGCCCAGCCCTGCTCTCTGACGGGACTTTGCCTTCATGCAACACCTTCTGCTGAGGCTGGCATTGTCCTCTCAGTGATTTAATCCAAAATTAAGGCAGACTTTATACTTATTGTTGTATTTTGGGGGTTCCAATGGATTTGTGTGCTTCATCTCAAATCTGTGATCAGGGAAACAACACAATGGTATTTTATTACCAAGGAAGGAGAGAAACAGATAGAGGATTTTTTTTTTTTCCCCTAGAAGCCAGTTTCCTAAGGAAATGGGGCTCATGCCATTAAGCTGTGTGTGGAGGGGGAGGTCGGGGAGTCACACCATTAGGGAGCAATCAATGTGCCGCATTTTTGAGGTGAAGTGTGGGAGTATGCGGTCAAGATCTGAGGATGGGAACAGAGAGGGTGATACTGTGGTGAGCCTTCACCACAGGCCACCTGATCAGGAAGAAGAAGCTGATAAGGCTTTCTACAGACAGCTGGAAGTAGCCTCATGATCACAGACCCTGGTTCTCATGGGGGTGGCTAATCACCCTGATATCTGCTGGAAAGAGAACACAGGCACAAACCGTCCAAAAGGTTCCTGCAGACGTGATGAAGGAGCCAATGAGGAGAGGTGTTGCTGGGCATTGTACCGACGAACGAAGAAGGACTGGTTGAAGATGTGAAGGTTGGGAGCAGCCTGGGCTGCAGTGGCCATGAGATGGTGGAGTTCAGGATCCTGCAAGGAGGAAGCAGGGCAATAAGTAGGATAGCAATCCTGGACTCCAGGATGGCAAATTTTGTCCTCTTCAGGGACCTACTTGGAGGAATCCCATGGGTTAGGGCCCTAGAAGGAGTGGGGTTCAAGAGAGCTGGTTAATAATCGAGCATCACTTCCTCCAAGCTCAAGATTGGTGCATCCCTATGAGTAAGAAGTCAAGCAAAGCAGTCAGGAGACCTGCATGGAGGAGCAAGGAGCTCCTGGCAAAACTCAAGCAGAAGAAGAAAGTACACAGGTGGTGGAAAAGGGGACAAGCCACTGGGGAGGGATATAAGAACGTAGTCACAGGTGACAAGGAAGGTGACAAGGAAGCTAACGCCTATTTAGAATTAAATCTGGCAAGGGATGTCAAGGACAACAAGAAGGGCTTCTTCAAACACATGAGTAGCAAAAGGAAGACTGGATAAGATGTGGGCCTGCTGCTGAATGGGGTGGGTGTGCTGGTAATGAAGGACACAGAGAAGGCAGAGTTACTGAATGCCTGCTCTGCTTCAGTCTTAGCTGCTGAGACCTCAGGAACTGCAGATCCTGGAGACAAGAAAGACAGTCTGCAGAAGGGAAGACTTTCCCTTGGTTGAGGAGGATTGGGTGAGAGATTGCTTAGGCAAACCTGACACCCACAAATCCATGGGCCCCTGGAGGGATGCACCCATGAGTGCTGAGGGAGCTGGTAGATGTTATTGGTAGGTCTCTCTGCATCATCTTCAAAAGGTCATGGAGAACAGGAGAGGTGCCTGAGGACTGGAAGAAAGCCAATGTCACTCCAGTCTTCAAAAAGGGCAAGAAGGAGTACTCAGGAAACTACAGACCTGCCAGCCTCACCTCCACCCCTGGAAAGGTGGTGGAACAGCTCATCCTGGATGACATCTCTAAGCATGTGAAGGAAAAGAAGGTGATCAGGAGCAGTCAGCATGGATTCACCAAGGGGAAATCTGACTCAACTAATCTGATAGCATTCTATGATAGAATGACTGTCTGGGTGGACGAGGGGAGAGAAGTGGATGTTGTCCGCCTTGACTTTAGCAAGGCTTTTGACACTGCCTCCCATAACACCCTCATAGGTAACCTCAGAAAGTGAGGGTTAGACGAGTGGACAGTGAGGTGGATTGAGAACTGGCTGAATGGCAGCGTTCAGAGGGTTGTGATCAGCAGTGCAGAGTCTAGTTGGAAGCCTGTAGCTAGCAGTGTCCCCAGGGGTCAATACTGGATCCATCTGAATATGGGGGAAAACTATCTTACTGTGAGGGTGACAGAGCAGTGGAACAGGTTGCCCTTCTCTGGAAAAACTCAAAACTCACCTGGACACTGTGATGTGCAATGTGCTCTAGATGACCCTGCTTGAGCAAAGGGGTTGGCCTAGATGATCTCAAGAGGTCCCTTCCAAACTCAACCATTCTGTGATCCTGTGATGCATTTTCTCTCCTCTGCAGCTGAGGACTTGTGGGACAGAACCTGAGAGTGTGGAGTGAAAGTTGGCTAAAACTTGTAGGTTTCAAAAATATAACATTCCTTACAGACACATAGGGGTGACCAAGGTGTTGAGGAGTTTGAGCCTTTTATAGACACTCAAGAAGCCACACAGAACGATGATATTGTCAATCCTAGGAAAGCTGCCACTGGATCTCTTGTGTAGTTAGATGTGAGAACTCAGCCTTGAGGCACTAATCCATATGATGAGGACAGGAGTTAATATTTCTGTTGTTCCCTGAACCCATTTTCTTCTTCAGTTTCACCATACTGCCCTGGAATGGATGAATTCAGGGACCTAGCTGAAGGATAGGCACTCGAGCACTTAAGAGCAATGTACATTTACAATAACTGAATCATATAATAGCTACCCATGCATCCAGGGCCATAATCTCAGATGGCAACAGCAGAAGACAACTTAATAATAGTCATTGTTATATGATTAAATTAGGTAGACAGGAATAATTTTTGCAGGATTCATAATAGTTTTAATGATATTATTTAGTTACCAAGAACAATATATCTTCTCTATTCATGAGTTCCAGGAAATCAATGATGTTGAGCTGTAAAATATGGTTTTAAAGACAGAGCAGCATCTCTGAAAGTTAGTTGTATCTTATATTGCAGTCCCAAAGCTCTTGAATTGTCCATATCCAGTAAGCAGAAGCAAGACTTGAAGGGGAACAGTGGGCCTGGGCACGGCATTTCGGGCAAGTCTGGGTTTTGAGCCAGGAGCCAGACTTTATGAAGGGATTTCAGGTTGAGTCAAAGCATGGAGACCACTTGCATCCATCTTGCTTTCATTGCTTTAGAGGAAGCGACACCGTTTGATATTGATGATCTGCTGTATGGCTGCACCATATCTTGGAGCCATCCAGCAGCTGACCAGCCCCACTTGGGTGTCCCATGACATCGTGTGGTTGTGTGGCTCTCAGGAGACACCCTGCATGGCACTTCATCTTGGCTGATGTGGTGGCAAGATGGGGTCAAGGCTAGAAGTGAGAGAGGAGCATGACGCACACAAACTGGGCTTGCTTTGGACCACGAGAGCTGGGACGTGCTAAGTACACTGTGCCATATAAAACATTTCTTGTGAATTGTCAACAGAGACATTTTCCTAGAAAGTCTTTGCAGTTTCGTAGTGTGCATTCTCTACGAACCACATAAAACACACACAGAAAATCTCCAGCTGTAGTGACGCTGCTCTGTCACAGCGCTGGAATTTGTCAACGTCTTCACACTGCTGGGAATTATTTCACAGGGTGGTTTGCTGCGGAAATGCAAACTGAAATTGGGATGGCCTACAACAACAACAACAACAAATTGACATTGAATCGTATCAAACCAGACCTGATGCTTTTCCCTCCCGCTGCCCCCAGTGAGAGCCACTGGAATTCACGGTCAGCTTGAGTTGGACTGCACCAGTGTGTTGGGTGCTCCACCAGTATGAGCCCAGTGGGTTGAAAGCCAAGGAAAAGCAATTGGGAAGCAGAACAGAAAGTCTGGAAGAGCAACTCACCCTGTCCCCCCAACGTGGGATCAACCCACGTCCCTTGATAGAACAACCAAGTCAACGTTGAGATGTAGCTTCACCAACACTATCAAAAAAACAAGACGATGTTTGAGCTGAAGGACTAAGATCATATGTGTGGATTTTCTGAGCAGATTAATTTAAGCAGCTTAATATCCATCCTTAAACAAAAAATACAACAGGAGGGAAGCAAAAGATACGAGGCTGACAATGGGCAAGGAGCACAGGAGACGCACGCCCTGAGTTTGCAGTAAAGAAACAATCTCTCCATGTGGTTTGGAGAAACAGTGAACGACTGAGAAACATTTGTGGCTCTCAAACTCTTCCTTTCATCACCTTTTAGTACAACTGTATTTTAACAACGTTTGTCCCAGTTAGCAGCCTGGTCAAGGCTGTGAGTGAAGACACCCAGCTTTCAGCTCTTTATGTAAACTCATACCTTCTCCCAAGAGTAAAACCAACTCGCTTTTGTTATATTAACCCAAATAGAGTTGCTCTCGTGGAGCAAGGCTGCTGACTGAACGTGTCAGTGTGGGCATCTCAGGCCAGCCTTCATCAGCAAAATGAAAGAAGGCCATGTGAAGCTGGATGTAGGTTTGTCATCAACTTTTAATTAGGATAACTGTTTTCCTAATTCCGTGATTAGATTTAAGCATATAATTCCAAAGCTATTACAACAGGAAAATAAAAAAAATCAAAGGGAGGAAATCGCTATGAAAATGTTCTTAACAGCATTTGCAGATGGTTGTTACAGAGGAGGGTATAACCCTCTCCTGGTGTCACCTGCAGAAGCTCGTAAAGCAAAGGATGAGCTCCCATCTGCGGCAGTTTGCAAATTAAGGGTGCCCAAACACCATTAATTGATTGTCAGTCAAGGCTACAACACAAAGTGTGGGGTGCTTTTTTCTGAATTCAGCCAAAAATTCTGCGTATAGCCAAGAGATTTGTCTCTGAGAAGAGAAGCAGCTGCAGCCACCAGCTGCAAAGTCCTTGCAGCGTAGCCCAAACTGAGCAATCTCCACGGTGTTTATTTTTGACTGAACACCATTACCTAAGAGCTTCCCCTTTTCCCAATGAGGATGGACGCCCCAGTTTCACCAGATAATGTGCAACTACATCTTCGAGAAGACACTATTGTTCCCAAGGAGACAATAGTCAATAGGTGCTGGTGGGAACAGCCCTGTGCTCACCCTGCCCTTGAGCCCGCTGGGGCTGTTTGAAACAGCTGTCCTGGAGAAGGCACTGAAGAGGTGAAGGCTCTCATCCCAGAGAAGGTTCACGGGTCGATGCTGTAGGAAAAACCATGAAAGTTGCCTGCACATCACAGGCATCTCACCCCAGCCCTGTGCTGGAGTGAACTGAGGACACAGCTGGAGCTGAACTTCCAACCTGGGCTCCACAGCTGCGAGCTGTGCGTGCCTGATCCCTCTCTCATGCTGAATGAATGTTATGGTGCATTGGGCTGATTAAGCCTTATTGAAAGAAACCACTTATCCCTAGAAAAAAAAAAGCAGCAGAATAAAGAAGAATTTGTCAAGCGCATTTGGATGTGCCGTTGCAGTCCCTACTTGAAAAAGCTTGAAGAGGCAGCCAGAAACCCTTCAGGTGTTGATGACAAAACCTCTTTTGTGATGTCCCAGAAAGCAGCGACCACAAAAAATGCTACATAGGGTTCAGAAATCCGACAGCGTTTCTGTTTGATGGTGTATTAATCTTCCTGCAAACAATAAGCACATTTCATTTCTCTCCACTGCATTTCTGACCGCATTAAGGCTCTGACTATGATCTTCTTATCTTTTCTATTTTTCTGTGAAATCACATCTATCAAAGATGGAGAGGCACTCTTTA
>VZTO01008054.1:0-14535 GCA_013400615.1 Syrrhaptes paradoxus | reverse complement strand
AAAAAAAAAACCCAACCACACCACACACCACACCACCTCAACCCAATACCAGAGTATTATCCCATGAAACAGCTCCTGCATGATGCTTTCAGTTCAAATCCAGTCTGACATTAATACTTGCCTTAACTTCCCTGGAGAAAGCAAACATGTTGAGACTCAGTGTATAATACAAATTTGAAGATTGTTCATCAAACTGGGTTACTTACAATGGGACAAAAAAAAAAATGGCAAAAGTACCAAGTTCTAAATCTTTAACTCTAGGAATTGTCAGGCCAAAGTTGCAAATGCACCAAGAAATCACCTGGCACAGGGACACCCACCCTCTGTGCTCCATAGGCACTCTTTGAAGAAGATACGAGGAGTCAGAAACAAGCAGAAAAGGAAAGTGGCTTCCAACACCTGTCATCATTTCATGTCCCTAGCACAAGCAGCCTCAGAGCAAATGTTACAGGTTGGAGCTCTCTCCAGAGTTACTGTCATGTCCTCAGTGCCGGAAAACCGAGCAATATTTCATAAGTTGCATATTCAATCAATGTTGCCATATTTGTTCATAGAAAAGCTCTAGAAGGGAAGTCTCAGCATCCTCCTATGCACACACACAAACCACTCTCTTCATCGGTCTCTCCAGCCTGTCCACAGGCACTTTTTGGCCTGTCTTGACTGTGATGAGCCCATGATGGAGATACCCTAAAATCAGCCAGGCACCAGCTGATCACAGCTGGGCCATGTATGGTCTCTGGACATTAATTTCCACGTGAATACACCTACAGCATGGATTTACAGTCATTTGTTATAACTCTGAATTTTCTTTTCTGGAGATTTTTGCATCAGTAAAAACACAGTTTTTGACAAAGGCATGAAATCCAGATGCAAAACAGTGAAATCAAATAGCTGTGAAGCTGGCTTTCCTCATTCACTTGGAAGTAACAGAAAAGTACCAGCAGTGAAGTTTTCCACATCATTCCACTGGCTCTATTAGCCAAAGTTTTAATGCCTCTCATTAATCAGCTTTGAAAAACAATAAATAGCTACTATGGAAACTGTGCTCTAAGAGCTACAAAATTAAGTTGGTACTACAAATAATGTACTAACAAACAACTCCAAATATCGTGTTCATCCTTGTCCCCGAAATAACCGCTGCATCAACCAATGGGAAATTCCTTCCCCTCAGTAACCATGGAAATACTTAAAGGTTGCCAAAGCCCTGCAATTATGGATTTCCCAATAGTTTCCCATGCGATGTGGGAACTCAGTGTATTGTGCACAGAAAATCAGGGTTTCATGCCACAGAACGCAAAAATGTACTTTAATTATCACAACAGAAAGTGATGATCAAAAGACAGACACCAGAACTACTCAAAATCAACATAAGATTGCCACCAGTTTGTAGGATGTCTTATCTGCCTTGTGAGAATCAAACAGAGCCATATATGGTATCTATAAAAGGTTGTGGAACAAGGCAATTCAATTTTTGTGAGTGTGAAGCTATCACAGTTATGAATATGGATGAGGTTGCAGGCAGCGAAGCCTCTGTGCACCCATCAAACATTGATGGAGCAAGTTGAGTGGATGAGACTCAGTCAAAATTACTTTGGCCCCTGATCAGCTACTGGAGCGGCTAACCTGAGGAAACAGCATGGCAAGAAGGGCTTGTCCCTTGGGTGCCATGACTGGGATGAGGCTGAGGAAAGCAGGTGAAATGACAAGAGGAGACACCTGCACCCAGGACAGTACCACCCTGGTCCTGGATGGATGAGCATACGGCCCCACAGTTGTGTAAAGGGAAGCGCAGCCCACCCTGGACACCTTCTCTCCTTTCCTCCTCATTCTTACCATTCTCCTGATGTTTTCCTTCCTTCTTTTCCTTGCAGATTGTCTCCAAGGATCTTCTATCATGTTCACCTGTCTCACATCCTCCCTTCCTTCCTGGTCCCAATGCCAGCACATCTCCACATCACCATCTTAGTCCCACAAACGCAACAACACTTTATGTTCAGTCATTCCCACTTCCAGATCAGTTTCAGCCACTGACAAGCCAGGAAAGTGTCACACAGGACCATGCTATGCCATCTAGAGAGCACCTTTCAGAGCAAAACACTGCCTTCCCTCTCCAGTTGTTTTATTTCCCCAGCACAGAGAGTTCAGTCTAACAAAGGGAACCATCCCCTCCCCACCTCCTTGCTGCACAAGCCCTCTGCTGCAGGAGCAGACTTCAGTAATTCTTGCAAGTAGATTATTAAAACCAGCCCAACACAGCAAAACCTGAAAAAAAAGGGTGCTGAAGGGATCTGCTGCCATCAGAGGAGCAGCCCAGCCGCCTCTGGTGTTGCACAAAGAGGAACTCCCCATTGCTTCAGTATTTCCCGGCACAAACGACCTGACTCCAGCTCTTCCGCAGGGCACACGTCATTTCTCAGCAATAAAATCTCGAGCAGACTCAACGGTTGACTTTAGCAAGCAATGCCAATCTATGTATTATTTATCTTTGACACTGTAGATCATTGCAGTTAAAAGCACTTCCCTCAATTTTCTTGTTTCGCGTCTGCTCGTATCATTATCCCAGGATCACTTTGAGCCTAATGGAGCCTGCATGTGCCAAGTGAAAAGAAAAACCTGCAACATGCTTGATATAAAAGTTACCACCCTGTGTCTTTGTAAGAAATCATCATTCCACAAATCCTTTAAGCGCTGGACAGTCCTATCTCTAGAATACTGCTGGAAGGAAAACACGTTAATTCATTCTGCTTCTACACATAGATGCAAATTAGCAAGTACATACAAGAAACATCAACCCTTTAGCTGTCAGTCTCATCTCCTTCTCAACTCCCCTCCTCCAAAAAAGTTCCTCAAACATACCAGTGTTGAGCAACACAACAACAGGGGAGAATATGCCTCGCTCTAAGGCATTTCTTCTTCTTTTACTGCAAGCAGCCCCAAGAAGCTAATTCATTTTCAGCTTTTTTGCTGAAACTACAGAGGGGTATAATAGAATTAATCTCAAGGGAAATTTGCTTGTGAAATGACCTTGCTGGTCTTTTTACTTTTTGCATTTTGTTGAATCATTCAGAAGATCACCTCAGCCAAAATCTGGACCCTGGCTATGCAGAGACACATGCACAAAGCACAGCAGTTCCCAGCTGTTTTCCTGTGTCAGTGTCTGCAGAGATGTGCAACAGAATCAGCTGCTAAACAGCTCTTCTTGCCCCGTGATGTGCTTGACTTCAAGATGAGGCTTCCTTGGGGGACAAACCTTTCAACAACAAGGGAGTCACTTGGTTTCACACAGCAGCGCATTTCCTCAAAGCTTCCTAAGGGTCAAAATGATTCTAGAAACCCTGTTCCTTTCAAATACACCTGGACACCACCAAATACCCACCAGGAGAATTCAGAAACTCAGTGGATGCTGACTTATTCCACTTACCGGCTGGCCAGATCTTTAGGACATCAACAGTAACTGATGTGACATTCTTATTAGATGTGTCATTCAATAAAATGGCTTAGAAACGTGAAAATCCCAGGTTTGCTAATGAGATGAGATGGTATCCGAATATGCAGTGTCCTACCACAGAGGAAGTCAACCCTGGCATCTGCCTGCGGCTCCTCGCACAGTTGTTTGCTTTCAGACACCAGGAAATGAAAAGTTCTGTGGTTGACAGAGAAGAGTAATTATAAAGCTGAAAGGATCAGGATTTGTAAATGTGGAATTAAGCCTTAATTGAATTTGTGATTATTTCTCAATAGCAAATGGGGTAGGTCTTTCACTTAATATGCTGATTACAGGTGACTCACCTTTCCTGACAAATCAGGGTTTAATCAAAGAATAACAGCCTAAAGCAACACCATTGCTGAGCTGGAAATGTGGATGAGGCTGATGGGGACAGACCCAGTACAGCATCTCCAGCAACGCACAGCAGACTTCACCGTGACCTGCATCACCCACCCTTACAGGGTTAGAGTCCAAAACCTAGATTAAGTTAGAAATAAAATAAATATGGCAAATGGATGAACTGAATATCACGTTAATACCACATCAACTGATTTTCTCAAAGCTTCTCTTACACAAACAGAGAACAAGTGTTCCAGAACGAGATCAGCTGCTTCGGAGCCAACACAGCTCCGCCAGATCGACTGATCGCGAGGTACAGGGCGGTTTTTCGGGAGATTCCTTCGCCAGGAAGCCCCTGCGGCAGTGGAATATCCTCCCTCCCGCCGACAGCTCTCCCGCGTGAGGGAGACATTCAAAGCCCGCCTGGATGCGTTCCTGTGCGATCTGATCTGGGTGTTCCTGCTCCGGCAGGGGGATTGGACTAGATGATCTTTCGAGGCCCCTTCCAATCCCTAACATTCTGTGTGTGTGATTCTGTGTGTGTGAAAGTGGCCTTGATGGCATAAGTACGTGCTCTTACTGCATAACACAAACCACCATGATGAGCACTGAATTTTGTAGGCAGAAACACCCTGAGCGTGGATAATTACACAAACTAACAAACCACAATGAGAATATAAATTAATTCTCAAACTGGATTGACATTTAAGCCTTCAAGCGTACAGATATTTTTGTATAAATACACTAATATTTCCATTTACTTCAGCGGGACAACTCGCAGCCTTTCTATCAAGCCTGCTCAGAAGTGTTTGCATGCTTTAGTCACACCAAGTATCATTTCACTGCTAAGATACCCTCGAGTGGCTCATGAATTCAGCAGCCCCTAGATGCCAGTGCTGCTGTATGTATCACCAGCCCTGCATGACATACAGTAATTATAGGCTGCTGTCAGAGGAGTAACACCCTCAGCAAGTAGAACTGAGCTCTTGAGCATCAGTGTGCCAACCAGACAAACATGGAGCTCCTTCAAAAAGAGATTAACTGCAAGAAAGCAGGCCAAATCCTGCTCTCATTTACCCCTCTTGGACGGGCTGCATGGATTTGGCTGCCAAGAAGACTTGGCAAGTCGCAGCCCTCCAGCAGCACAGACTCTTGCACGGCTCCTGTGAGCAGAACGCAAATGCAGGCGCTGAGCTGGAGCCCACCGGCTGCCACTGACGTCGGGGCAGCTCTGCAGATGGTTTACACTGGATCCCGATTTCCTGTTCTGGTTGGCTAACAATACTTAGAAATCCTTCTCTCTCACCAAAGTCACACAGTACAGTTCAGGAGGATTCTTTTTTTTTCTTAGTAAGGGAGGGAAATCTTTCTTTCACCTTAAATAAAAAGCAAGAAGAGGGACTTTCCTCAAAAACACTGAGTAGAGACTAAGCCTGATAAAATTTATTCTAGAAGTAAACTAGCAGATGAAGCCTTAGAAACCAGTTCCCTGAAGACAAGGTAATGGGACTGTGTCATTCTCATTCAGAGAAGTGAATCAAAATCTGAAACAACATATTTCATTCAAAGTCTCGAACAGGAACACAGCCAGGTTTCACCAATTGCTGTGCCAGTAAGTTCTCTGATAGGGCACATTTGTTACTGAGGTTATTAATTTCTCCCTTTTCTTTTATCGACAGGGATTCCAAGATTTAGTGGGAAACTGCCCAGCTGCTGAAGTGTAGAATATGGAGATAATGGGGCAAATTTTGCTCTGGCATCAAGGCAACTCTAGTGATTTCAGGGTGGTCGGGTCCCATATGATCCTACTCTCTGTCTTTGTGACCATACCCTGGGAGGACAGAGGAGCTCGGCTTTGGAAGTTCAACTGAAAGGAAGGAAACTGCAGTGGAAATGACTGCAAGGGATTTTATTGTTCCACAAGCAGGTTAGGAAAACACCCACCTAGCTCTCCAGGGGTCCAGCAAGATAAGGGCAGACTTCTTGACCCTGGGACAGACCCCACTCAGCCCACAGGAGCTGGGGCGGGAGCAGCCACGAGCTGGAAAAAGGACAATGGGGAAAATATCTCCCTGACAAAGAGCAACAAGGAGGAGAACAAGTAAGTTCTAAGTAAGACCAGCCTGAAGGTGCATGTGTAACTCAGACACCTGTACTCCACCCTTCCAAGCCAGCCTGCTCAGGCTGGGCATGAGTGGGACTCCTGGGCTTGTCCCATACTGCAGGCAAGTCCCTAATGGGGTCTAACTCCAGATTTCCAGCCAGTCCCTGATGCTGGGTAAGGGGAGGTCTTGCTGCAGCAACTACAGTGGTTGTTTACAAAAAAAGCAAATCAGAAAGCCAAGCAACCTAGAAAATATCAGTTAAATTTTTCAGTCACTTAATACAACACAGCAGCTGGAGATAAGGAGACAGAAGAGGGTTTGTCCTTCCAGTTACACTCAGGGCACTAGGAAAACATTGATGAATCACTAGAAGTAGTTAGAAACATACTTTTGGGGTCTATCAGATCTATGGACTTAGCAGGACAGAGAAGAGGGCTGGCAGGGCTAGCACAGGGACTCACCCATCTCCATGCACTGCCAGGGCTCCTCTCCACTGGCCCCCCCCCAGGTCCTGCCATCAGCTAGAGGAACCAGAGAGCACTGCAGACCTGCTCCTTATCTCTCCCATCAGGGGTGGGTCCTATCACATGACCTGCAAACCCAAATTAGAAACCCCTGTTACCCCTCCGTGTGTGAGTGAGGGGGTGGTCTGGCTGGTCTGCTGTGGGCAGGACTGCCCCAGGGAGAGGAGGCTTTGCCCCTGGAGCTGCACTGGAGAGATTCTGGGGCGTGCACATCTCACTACAAGCTAGATTAGCTACCAGCCACTTGGGTATTTAACCCTTTTCTTGGGCAATTTTTACATCTTGGGAGTATTTGCCTGTGCTCATGAACAGGTACCCAGTGCCTGAGCTGGTCCCAAGGCTGCACAAGCTGCAGCAAGAGCATCCCCTACCTACAGTCTACGGGGGAACACTTCATCCCATCCCCAAAAAGGCCAGTACAGCTGGTTACCTGGAACCTCAGTCCCATTCTGAAACACAAGTAGACCTCTGTGTTTAATTTGGATGAGGTAAGATTTTAGATATAGCACCAGTTTGCGACCACATGTGACAGAGTAGCTCTGCCCCTACTTATACAATTATTTTACAGCATCAAGGGAGGTAACAAAAGATGAAGTGATAAAAATCAGCCTAAACAGGTTGTATACAACAAGGGTTGGTGTTTATAGGGAAGAAAAGGCTGTGTAAAACCAAGAACAAAAGAGCTCCAAGTTTTATTTCATGTAAATCAGTCCACAGATAGCTCAAAGCATAGTCTAGGGATTTATAAACTTAATCTTTTTTATTTAGTACTTATTAGTCAGATTCGTAAATCAGCAGTGTTATTTCTAAATTCATTTTATGATATGTAAATCCATTTATTGACTTAAAACAACAGTTGAATCTTTTTGTGCCTTATAATGATCTCTAAAGTTGTGGGGTTAGGGTTTACTGGCTGTTTTATACATCTGTAGCAATATACAGTTTAAAGACCAACCTGTAAAGAAATGCAGATGTAAAAAAAAAATCCTAGCATGTAAGGCAATGGGAAAGCAATGTTTTTCTCACCAGGAAATAATTTTACAAATGGAACCCATATTTCTGTAAATAAACATCTGCCTTCTCATTAGCTTCACATCAACCTATACTGAAATATACATCAGAGAAGCCTGTCAAGGCAGTCACAAAGGAAAAGCAAGAGCAGAGTTTAAAAGCAAAGCCTTCAAAAACTGTTATGCTTTTCAAGTCTAAGCAGTAAATAGGACAGGAGAATGACAGGAGAGTTGGCAACAGAGTCTCATCACTAAAAAAAAGGTAACTTTTTTTTCTTAAAACATAAAATCTATGTTTGGTCAACTGTCCACAAGTGGTTTGCAGAGAAGAGAGATAGACATAAGAGCCTGACACACCGTAAAATCACAGCCCTAAAAAAATGCAATGAGGAGTCCCAAACCAACTGTCAGCTGGCAAACAAGCCCAGCAGACATGGCTGGTGGACCGCAGAGTGCCTCTGACTCCAAATATTTTATTTTCTGCTTCTTGAGAAGCATGGGATGAATCCAGCTTCTAAAAGAGCACAGGATCAATACTGAAGAGAACATAATTAGAAGATATATGGGGAAAAAAAACCCAAATGAAGTAATGTACTTAGAAATACAGAACAATCCGTCATTACTGAGCAAGCCCCTGTGTTGCATTGCTGAGTCACCCACAGCGTTGCATGGCAGCAGGTGACATCTCTAAGGCCTGTGCCTTGCTTGCTGAAGCTCTAGAAAGCTAACATGAAGGTCTCGAGGCATGGAGAGGGGCTTGTCCCTCAGTCCACACTGGAACTGAGGGAACCCTATTTTCCTAGGAGTGGATGTCCATGCCCCATAACATCCACATCTCTCCCAGGCAACTCTCCTGTCTCTGCTGGAGTTACCTCCTACCCTACATCCTAATTTCCACCCCTCTGCCCGCCCCCAAAGTACCAGATGTTGGATTGTTGGATCAGCTATGCCACTGGAATTTACACTAGAGGGAATTACACTCCCTTAAGAATCAAATGAGACTATACAGGGGGCACTCTGTTCTACTTTCCGGGAAAGAAAAGACATTTAGTGAACTGCCCTGACAGCACCCTAAGCATTTCTCTCTCCCTAGAAAAGTAGCTTGCCAGCCTGTCCTGGTTTCAGCTGAGACAGAGCTAACTTTCTTCACAGTAGCTAGTGAGAGGCTGTGTTTTGGATTTGTGCTGAGAAGGCTGATCACATACTGATGTTTATAGCTGGTTGCTGCCAGGACAGTCAAAGACTTCTCAGCCTCTCTGCTGTGCCCATGTCTGCAGGTGCAGGAGAAGCTGGGAGGGAGCACAGCCCCAGTTACTAGTCTAGGATTCAACTTTAGGTTTAGGACTGAGACCCAAATTGGCCAATGGTATGTTCCATATCATGCAAGTCATGCCCAGTATATAGATGAAGTTCTGTCTGGAACTGCTCTCTCTTGCCCTGGGTTGCCCCTCTCTCAAGGTCATCTCGGTCTCTCGGGCTCTTATCTCCATTCTGGGATGGCAGTTTCAGGACTCTCCCGGCTCCAGGATCGTTAGCTGGGAACAGGCTGAACCTTGGTCATCAGGTGGTGAGCAATATCATTGTGTATCACTCATTTGTATATATTACTATTATTATCATCATTATTACTGTTTTCAATATTATTGTAGTTCAGTTATTAAATTGTTCTTATCTCAACCCATGAGCCTCTTTTCCCTTTCCCCCTTTAATTCTCTCCCCCATCCCTGGGAGGTGGGAGGATGAGCGACCAGTGTTGTAGTGTTCTGCTGACAGCCAGGGTAAAACTGCAACACAGACTAAGCATAGACTACTCCTGTCTGATCCAAAAAAGTGACTGAGCACGAAATCTGTAGGACTGACATACATGATGCTCTGCAACATGTATTGTGGCTTTGCTGGGAGAGACCAGAGTGTTTGGTACTTTGCAGGACTGAAGTGTCTGCCCTGGATTAAAAACAAAATAAATGCAAAAAAGCACTGAAAGTTTCCCCTCGTTAGCCCCAGATATTCAGAAATTGTATTACTTTAAAAATTCTTTTCATATCTCTCTCATACAAAACACACTATCATTTAAAAGTTTTAGTTTACAGTCCACAAAGAAAAACTTCATATTCCATTTTGAAGAACTGATATTTTGTATAACCGCTTCCCTTGGTTTCCAGTCTCAAAAGAAGCTACAAGCAAATAGTAAAACACATTAAATAGTTTGAAGCGCCTTTCACAGAAATCTGTGTCTCACAGCAGGTCTAAGCAAACAGGGGTATCCCTGGCCAGCTCAGCTGCTGCACTGCCTGTGCTAAAGCCCAAGGGCATGTTATAGCTTAAGTAGCAATTCCAAATTGTTCACTATTATTAAGAACAGCATTTTTTAAAGCGCTTAGTTCTGGTTTAAACCTGCTGCTCTTGAAGACAACAGCACTCTCGCCGGCAGAGATAAGTATTGTCAGATGATGCTACCCTGGACGGCGCAGCACGTTTTGTCTCCACACAGCTGAAGTGAGAAGTGTGCAATGAATTCCACCCCCATAGTGACTGTGTATCCTGTTTCAGAAATTTGAAGTTTCTTTCTTCCTCTGAAATATTGCAAACATCTGACCTAATATATCAGAGACTTTTAAAATAATGAGGCAAATCAGAAAGCTCGAAGCTCCAGGCTTTGCACCTCTGCTGCAATCATCAGTTCAGAGAGAGCTTTTTCCTCTTATTTCAGGCATGTTATGCTCCTTAAAATTAAGGTTTGATATTTAGTTGGCTGTGATTTTTCTTCACTCTTATCAATATTTCCCTCTTGCATTTTCTCTTTCATCTCACATCATTGTTCGCATCATTTCCCTGCATGTCATTGCATCCTCCATTAAAAAAAAACAAACAAAAAAACCACCAAACAGAACAAACTCATCAGGTAGACATCACTTTAGAACAATACGNCAAACAAACAGAAAAACCCACCAATCACTTTAGAACAATACAGATGTTGTTTTTCAGGCCAGCCTAGTTCCCTGCTTTGGGTCTCTCCCAGTAATTCCTCATCACCTTTTCAGCTTTCCTCATGCAGTCCTACCCACTGTGCCAGGTGTTTGGAAGGATAACCCAGGGCAGAAGGAGCTACTCCAAAACAAGGTGCAAGCCAAAAGAAGAGAGCTCCGTCCAGCCAGGTGCATGCTCCTTCAAGAGCGCAAAACAGCTAAATCCACACCCACAGTGTCACTGCTCACAGGCTTCTAGTTGTCCCCATAGCAGCACCTTTGCTGGATCAGACCCAGAGTACTCAGCTTTTTGCAGTGCTGATTTTCCTGGAGATATTGGACATGCACCAAGGATGGCTGGCTGCAAGCTTCCCAAAGGTATAAAACATTCATGTCTTATGGTGGTTCATACCCTATTAGTCCAACGGCTGCACTGAAGTTGGCAATGGCCCAAGGCTTGATATAAACTTGTCCTGGGATCACATTTACTTCTGAAGATTGATAACTTCAACATCTTTCACACACTTTTGACAAATCAGTCTCCATTTTGCTGTCATAAGGAAGTAAGAGCGTAGCTCTGTGAATTAGTCTAGAGAGGTGTTTGTCCCCTGCCCATACGTTGAGGCAGTGGCCAAGTCCAGGTGTTTCACAGGAAGGGAGCAGCAACCTTGCATTTTCTGGAAAGCTGAATTTCAGTTTCACCAAAATTCTCTCAAAACTGTGTATCTAGAAATCCCTGAATTCACCCTTTGTGAATCAACACTAATTTGACTGCCTTAAACTAGTACCCATAAGGGAGAAACCCAGAGATGGTCACTTCAAATCAAAGTTAATCCCTGCTCAGGAACTGTTGCCAGATCTCCCAAGCAGCCTGGAGAAGGAGCACAAGGTAGAGCTTTAGTGCAAACATGACAAGACATTATGGGTTATTAGAAATTACTTCAGCACTTCTGGCTGACCCTTTGCCTACTGTTAGCTACTATTGTACTGTATTTTTGCATAAATTTAGGCTAAACACTTTAAAAAAACCATACCCAACAAGTACAGACACTGTGTTGTTTGTTAACACTGTTAACAATGAGTTAAAGTTATTTGCAAAGAAAAAGAAGCCTTTGAGCAGGCAGACACGGTCACTGATCTGGGGCAGGACAGCTGTACAGCACATTCCCTCCCACACTGCTCATACGAGAGCCGGATAATAACTTCTACAAAGCCTAACACACCCTCGTGCTGATGGAAAACTAGTTCTAGACAATGGGCTGACATGAATCGTAACAAAATGACTAACAAACACACGCTAATATTGCCTTAATAAAACCAAAAGCTACTAGGTTATAAACTAGGTGATCTTTAAGGCCCTTTTCAACCCAGGCCATTCTATGATTCTATGACAAACAATCAAAAGTAATTGTAGAGATGGGAAACCTTGGGGAATCCCCCATCAGAATCTGGAGGGGAGAGATCTCACAGGTACGTAACCCACTCCTGCTCTATTTCCTGTCTATACCTTAAAACCCAGCTGTTTTCAACACAGCTGGGTACCCAAATAGGTGTCACCCTCATATTTTTCCCCCTACTTGACACAAGCAGAAAGGCTTTTGCAACAGAAGGAGCTCCTTCCCATTTTAGCAGCCGAAGTTTCCTTTTATGAGAATATTTCATGCTTTTTTATTATTCAGGTAACCCTCTGGCAACCACTCCCTATCTATCCCTAGCTACACATACAGAGTCCTTTTCTATTCCTCTTTCATGAGCCCTACTACATCATTTTTAACTAGTGATTTGAAATAATCACACTAACTTTCCAATACTATGTATTTTAGCCTTATTTTAATAGCAATTTACTTTCTTGGGTTGCCACTGCTCATATTCTTTAAATTATCACACAATTTCTGAGCACGAAAATCATTTTGCAATTTCAAAGGCAGAGAGACAACCAAGCTCCACAGCTTTGTGAGCAGCTGCCCACCTGTGTGCTGGCTCCTCGCTCACAAAGGCTGAAACTCCACTTGGGGATACACCGTTTGAGAGGAAGAGCAAACTTCAACACCACAGATGGTCAGGAGGGGATGAATCCATTTTGCACACAAAAAACCCCACAAACACAGCTCACCCAGACTCAGTTATGCATAAAAGGTAGAGTTCAGACACAAATTGACCAAGTAATTTGTGTCAATGCAGTGTAGCGGGACCAGTCTGTTGTGAAGGAGGGAAGACCAAGGCTGTCAAGAGTCCTGGGGTGGTCTGACCCAGGAGGGAAATGAACCTGCCACCCAAAAATCATTATTAATGCCAGTTTCCCAGACAACCACCGAGGGCTAGATTTATTACTGTCAGCAGAAGATAACATAGGAAATAACCAGCTGTTGGAAGCCACCTGATGTGCAGCATGACCAATTACCATGAGAATCCAGCAAGACACAGAAGCAAGGCCAGCTGTGCTTCTTAATCCTCTCTGCTGAATATTTTAAAAATTTAAGCTGACTTAAGAGTAAGAGCAGAAACCAGCAAACCACTGAGCTTTCCTACTTTAGTCCTAAACAGGCAACAAACAATACTTTTATCTCACCCACAAGGATGGGAGCAGGAAGGCTCAGGACACCTGGTAGCAACCAAAACCCATGAAGTTGCATAAGGAAGGACCTGGTCCCAAGCTGTGCTTTGGCCATCAGAGAATTGAACAGATCCTCCAGATGAAGCTGATAGTTCCCCATCAGACTGTTTTATCAGTCCAGGCAGACTTAAAGGCAGATTTACAGACTTACAAGAAGAGGGGAACTTGCAGCTTTTCCATGACAAAACACCACAGTGCACCTGGAAGCATCACTGTAGATGTGCAACATGATGAAAGTTACTCCTGGCAAGCAGGCGATTGAAAAAGTAAAAAGTTAAATCTCTAATACCAGTCGTGGTCACCAACACACTTTTATTGGGGCATGGCAGGGGGGTTGGAACTGGATGATCTTTAAGGTCCTTTCCAACCCAAACCATTCTATGATTCTATGATTACGTGTTTGCCTTACATTTGCTGATTGTTTTATAGATCACATGGCTAAGCTGCTGAACTGAAGGGACAGTGCAGTAGGTCTGGGTCAAAAAGAAGAACACATTTATGTAAAAAGGTTCAGTGTTAGACTGGAGTTGTGTAGGGCCCCAATCTCAACCTCTTCCCAAAGAAAGTCCTGACCTTCCTGTAAAATAATACTAATCGCAAACAGCAAAATTAGAAGAAATGCAATAATTGGAAGAGAGATATAAAAATGCAGGAAATATTAGCAGCCAGCTGCCTTGTAACCAGCATCACACACCCTCCCAGAGGGAAGGAAAGGAAGGAATTGATCTCCAAATGCTACATTCCTTGGAGAGGAGAGGGAGGCAGAAAGGCAAATAACGACATTGTCGGGAGACCTACCCCTTTGTGAGCATGCCTGTCACTTGAGGTAATTCTGTATTATGCACTGATGAGATACAAGAGGATTTTGCTTGGAAGTGAAAGGCATGAAAGCATTTTGATACATGGATATTGTAAACTATTAGTGATATTAAGAGTGTTATTTGTTGGCAGTTTAAAGTATGCAGCTTCTTTACACAACTAAATAAATGACTCCATTATTCATATTTTTACAGCTAGATAAATAGTTTAATCCCTGTTTACTGCCAAGTAGCTTTAACTAACTGCTTTATGTAATCCTTTTATAAATCTTACTTGTAATGCATTATATCTGATATAAATTCTGAGCTTTCCACTGGTACTTTCGCTAATTAAGCTTCCAGCTGCCAGCCATGTTCTGCAGGCCAGACCAGTCCTATCGCTGATCTTTCGAAGCCCTCCTCCAGGAGACACAGTAGCCTGAGTCTACAACAAGGATTTAAGGCAGAAAAATTGCCAAGGGACAGGCAACAAGCAGTCTGCTGAGGCACCTCTGACCACACATCAGCTGAGCACACACAGCTCTTGGGAAGGTGTTTTTGCCAACTGCAGGGGTGTAACAGTGTCTAGAGTTGGTGGTTTCCTAAATAACTTTCTACAGATTCTCAGTGGAATGTGAATTACTTTAAAATAAATAAATATATACATGTGTATATATATTATTCAAGCAAACA